>PVJD01006326.1:0-75447 GCA_004026545.1 Mormoops blainvillei
AGATGTGGCAAAATTAAAACAAAGCCAAGTAAAAATTCTAGGCCAATGCATTAAACTATGTAATGATAAAGTAAACAAAAATGCATGTCTTAAATAATATTATCAATGAGATATTCAAAACAAAAACTAGAAATAACCAGAATATAATTTTTTATCATCTCTTTAAGACAATATGAGTTCTCATTGACCCAGAATATAATATTTAAAATTTATTTATTTGATAGAACAAGACAGTTATAGACTAATTAATATTAGTAGAAAGTTCACTCACTTCAGTAGATTTATACATAGATCCTATATTCAACAGGGACTACACATTCTCATTTTCTATACAAGGAGTATTTGCAAAAAATTGCTAATACACTCATAACAAAAGAAGACAGAATATATTTTAATAACAGAGATTTTTATACACTATGTCCTCTAATTACAATTGTAAAAACCTAGCTACTTTTAAATCAATAAAACTCTCCAAAATATCCATTTGATGATAAATAAACTCAAATTACCAAATGCAATTACACAGAAATTATTAAAAGAGAATACACTTCATACCAACTCCGTGGGATCAGCTAAGGCAGCTCTCGCAGGATAAATTACAGTTATAAAACCTTTCTTTTCTATTTCTTTTTTAAAAGAAAAGTGTCTCACTTTTTGTTCCCCCAAAGCAGAGCCTAAGATAAGGTCTTGGTGACAAAAAGGTTATTTGGCAGAAGGTAGAAGTGTGGCAGTGCAGAAAGTGAGAGGACGGAAGAGGGAGAGATGAGGTGTGTGATTCTGGTTGCCGTTGTGAGTGACGGCACACAAGTGCGCCACAGTCGCCTGAAAGGCACACAGAAAGTGCTCGCCCCTCGCCAGCAATTCTCCACAAGAAAAGAATAGCTTTATTTAACCTTCAAATGGAAGAACACATAACCAGGAGTAAACAATAAAAATCTGAAAAAAGACAAAAGTGGAGAGATTGCTTTACTAGATATTAAAGCCACTGTAGCTAAGTGAGTAAGGTATCGGTATGAGAAAAAAAAAAGCTTTCAGGGAAAGATACAAGGATATACGCAGAATTAATATATTAAGTAATGGTATACCAATTAATAGGTAAAGGATTATTTATTTAATAAATCATGTTAGCATAATGAGTTAGTCATCTGAAATAAAAAACAAAAACCAGGATCTTCCTCTCATCCCATATGTAAAACTAAAGATTGACTAAAGGTCTAAATGTTAAAACAAAGATAAATATATTAGACAAAATTATAGGAGAAAAATTATATAAAATGGTCAGTAGGACCTTTATAACGGAGATTCAAAGGAAAAGTAGACATATTTGTTTGCTCTTAAGTAAAAACATGTTTTATTTTAGCAAGTTATATCCCCAATGAGTTTCAAGCATAAGTATGTTTTGGGGAAAATAATAGAAATAATTAAAATAGCAGCTACTATTTAATGAGCATTTGCCATGAACCAAGCACCATTCTGAGTGCTTTACATGTATCAAATAATGTAATTCTCACAACAACTGTTTACAGTAGCCGTGTTGTTAACTCCATGCCAGTTATAGTATAGTGGGATAATGATCCTAACTAAGAATATCCCTAAACTTGTTAAGAAAAGAAAAAAAAAGACAATCCAATAGAAAAAGCAGTGGGCACAGACTGAAGAGGAAAACCAATGAAAGAATATCCAAATGATAAATAAATATATGAAAGGATGTTTGTTCTCACCGTTAGTCAAGGAAATGGAAGTTAAAAAAATGTCATTTTTTTTTATTCATCAAATCGGTAAAACTCTAAAAAAGAGGTATCTAGCTTGGTGCAGATATAGGGAAAGGATTACTGTCATACATTTTTAGTTGGAATATTAGTTACTTTGTGGAAAGTGAACTTGGAAAGTCTATTTAAATTAGAATACCCATACACTATAGGGAGTCTTCATTATAGAAATAAAAGCATAAGTGTAGCAGGATATCTATAAGAGATTTTTATTAAATTACAGAGAGGATAAAATCTGGAAACCTTAATAGGATCCATAAAGTTATGGTTAGATAAACTCTAGTATCCCCATAATATAAAATTTTGTTACATTATATAGAGAGTTGACACTATATTTTTTTTTCTGGAAGGGTGTTCATGAGTGATATAACATGAAATGATAAATTTGAATTCTAGAGTAATGTACATATTATGATTCATTAAAAATTATATATCTATATGTTTTTATGACATGAAAAATGGTCTGAAGGATGCACACCTATTAATAATGCAGGACAGAGGAGCAGGGTGATAATTAACTTTATTTTTATATGTCTCTGTAGTAGTTAACCAGTCACCTAGAGCGTGTAATTCTGTTGTCATTAAAGATTCATATACTATATTAAAATTATTTAAGATTTTATTTATTTGTTTATTTTATTTCACTATTTTTTATTATATATGTAATTCTTTTTAAATGTCACAATATAGTTGGAGGCAATGTTAATGGAATAAAAAATCTGACTGCTGGGTTTCTGGTTACCCAGATGGACTTTTTACATTAAATTTTTTTTTAAGATTTTATTTATTTTTTGAGAGAGGGGAAGGGAGGGAGAAAGAGAGGGAGGGAAACATCAATGTGTGGTTGCCGCTCACGCTCCCCAACCTGGGGACCTGGCCTACAATTCAGTCATGTGCCCTGACTGGCAGTTGAATTGTTGACCCTTTGGCTCTCAGACTGGCATTCAATCCACTGAGCCACACTAGCCAGGGCTTTTTACATGAATTCTTATAGAAATAATTTTCCATTATAACTCTTTTTGAAATAAATGATCTTTTCCTGAATATTGAAAGTTATTATCTATGAAAGTATCTAGTACAGGGTCTGACATCTAGTAGATTTGAATCTGAATCTTTTTAGGTTAAATATATACACATTATTCTTTGAAAGCTTGGAAAAAAGACCTTGGCTACTGATACCTTATTTTTCCAAAACAGTTCTTCATGATGTTGGGCATGGATCCTCTGAAGATCCCTTACTGTACATTGATCCTTGTAATTAGCTTCTGTAGCAACGAAATTGTAGAATTGAAAGGTGGATTTTGTTTTAAGGTGGCAATAAGCTAGCTTGACTTAATCATTTATCAGTTATGTGACCTTAAGCTAGTTTAGCTTTTTAAAACTTATTTTTCTTTCTTCAGAAAAGGTATGTATAAATGCATCATGGATTTAAGTCATACATGTGAAGCACCCAGCTCAGATCAGATCCAAGTGTCTATGTTATTTCATATTTTAAATTTATATTTTGGTAAGAACCAAACTTTAAAATTATGTTAAATCAGAAAAGGTTGCCTGTGTTTGCAAAAGGCACATAAATTCAACTAGACACACACAGTGAGATATGTACTTTTTTTCCTAATACTTTATTTTTTCTTTCATTTTGTATTACATTTTTATTTTGTTTAATTTTTACTTTATTTTTATTGTTTAGAACTATTATAGATATCCCCATTTCACCCCTCCTTTGCCCACGTACCTTTAAACCTTCTCCTCACCTTCCCTCTGGCTATTACCACATTGTTGTCCTTGTCTATGGATTATGCATATATGTTTTTGGCTAATCCCCTCATTTTCTTTCATCTAGTCCCCTTCCTCTCTGACAGCTGTGAGTCTATTCTGTGCATCCATGCCTCTGTTTCTGTTTTGTTCATCAGTTTATTTTGTTCATTAAATTTTACCTATGGGTGAGATCATATGGTATTTGCCTTTCTCTGACTGGCTTATTTCACTTAGCGTAATCATCTCCACATCCATTCACACTGTTGCAAAAGGTTATGGCTATATAATATGCCATTGTGTAAATGTACCACACCTTTTTTATCCACTCATCTAATGGTGAGCATTTGGGCATTTTTCCAGATCTTGGCTATTGTAAATAACACTGCTATCAGTATAGGGGTACACATATTCTTTTGATTTGGTGTCTCAGGATTCTTAGGGTATATTCCCAGAAGTGGGATTGCTGGGTCAAAAGGTAGTTTCATTTTTAATTTTTTGAGGAATATCCATACTGTTTTCCACAGCAGTTGTATCAGTCTGCTTTCCCACCAATAGGCACTAAGGTTCTTTTTCTCCAAATCCTTGCCAGCGCTTGCTGTTTAAGAACTCATACAACTCAACACCAGGAAAACAGACAATCCATTTAAAAAATGGGCAAATGACCTGAATGGACACTTCTCCAAAGAAGACATACAGATGACCAATAGACATGAAAAAATGCTCAATGCCACTAATCATTGGGGGAATGCAAATTAGTACAATAATGAGGTATCACCTCAGATCTGCCAGATGGCAACCATCAATAATAAACTTTATTTTTTAGAAAAGTTTTAGAATTACAAAAAGATTGAAATGATAGTATATAGAATTCACATATACTCCCTAGTTTCTGTTGTTATTAACATCTTACATAAGTATGGTACATTTCTTACAATTAATGAACCAATATTGATATATTACTATTAATCAAAGTCTATATAAATATGTAAAAATTTCATTTAGATTTTCTTTGTTTTTAGCAAATGTCTTTTTATTGTTCTGGGGTCTCATTTGGGATACCACATTATATTATGTTGTCACATTTCCTTAAGCTTTTCTTGGCTTTGACAGTTTCTCAGACTTATTTGTGATGACCCTGACAATTTTGAAGAATTTTGGCTAGGTATTTTGTAGAATTCCCTCAATTATTGTTATCCTGATATTTTTCTCTCTATTGGATTGACTTTATGGATTCTGAGAGGAAAACTACAGAGGTAAAGTGTTTTCATTGCATCATATCAAAGATACATGCTGTCAACATGACTTAAAGTATTGATGTTGACCTTGATTACCTGGCTAAGGTAGTTAGTGTTTGTCAGGTTTCTCCACTGTAAAGTTATTTTTCACTTTCTGCCCTTTCATATGGTAATTTTGGAAGAAGTCATTATGCTTAGCTCAACTGTAAGGAATGGGAGTTATGATCCCCTTCAAGAGCACAACGTCTACATAAATTACAGATATTCCTTGAGTTTTGATTGGCATTAAGTCCCGATAAACCTATCGTAAGTTCAAAATATCATCAGTCAACAACGCGCTGTAGAGTGTTGGTTGCTTTACCCTTGCAGTCATGGGGCTGACTGGGAGCCATGGCTCATTGTCTCTGTTCAGCCTTATGAGAGACTATCTTGCTGCATGTCCCTGGTCCAGGAAAAGATAAAAAATGAGAATTCTGAACTTAGTTTCTACTAAATGTGTATTGCTTTCTCATCATCGTAAAGTTGAAAAGTCTTAAGTGGAAACCTTGTAAGTCAGGGACCTTCTATAGTGGGAATTCTTTATGAGAGACTTGTCTCTTTTCCCTCATTTATTTATTCAATCATTAATTTATATTAGTATGAACTCATGGGGATTAATTTTACACTGGGTTATAGTTCAATACTACTTTATTTTTTGCTTAAATTGTGACAGTTTTGGTCATTGGGAGCTCTTTCAGTAGGCCTACTTGTCCCTTTGACATACACCATCATTGTGTGCTTGTGTTATTTTGAGCACCTCCTTACCCTCTGGCACTACAAGATGATCTGGGCATGTCATATGCTGCCTATGCCAGTCCTAGAATTAGCTACTTATCCAAAGATCCCTCATTCCTTTTTCTGGAGAATGGTCTTAGAAACCAGATTTGAATACTAGGCATGCTCTTTGCCTTTGGGGCTTCATTGTCTCTAGGCCCTCTCAACTGATAGAACAAGGAAGCATGCACGTCACGTGTATGTTAACCCATGTATGTACATAGATCTGTAAATGTTTCTATATGTAACTGTCTGTACCTATATTAAGCTAAACCTGAGTTCATACTGATGTCTCCAACTTTAATCTGCAACCTCAGAATCATTCTAGCCTTCTTTACTAGTTTATCTTAAACCCTCGCTCTAATAGTGAGACACCTGGCTCCCACCATCTATTGTACTTACTCAGTTTTTCAGTTCCAACATACCTGGATAGCAGTATTAGAACTGTTAACCTGTACTAACATGGGGAAAAATGTTATCCATCAGATTGCTTATGTACAGTTTCATTTGCTTTTAGTCACATACTTCATAATTTATTATTAGGTCAGCACGTTTTTTCCATATCCTCTACACTTACTTTTCAATTTGTTACTTTTTGTTTCTTTGTTTATTATATCATTTCAGATCTGCACCTACATAAGGTCAACATTTGGAGAATTTCAGTCAAAAGCTAGGTGGTTTCTGTACAGTTCTAGTGCTTGTCAAAAATAGAGATATATATTTTCCCATTTGCAGTTAGTCTACTTGTTGAAATTATTATAGCACAAAGAGAAAAATAATAATTCTTCAAGATAGAAACATCAGCCAAAAAAGTTTCATCATCCCTTTATTCTATTTCGACCACAGTGACAAACAATATCCAGATGCTACCTGCACTGTTCCTGCCCTCTGCTTCCAGGTGGCATGCTCTAATTTTCCAAGTCATTTGGAGTTGATGACAAAGATTTGTTCAACACCTACAGTGGTTCTTCTATCAGCAGGACTGAGTTAATATCAGAAGGGGTGAAGGTGTTCCAACCGCTTTTATTACCTTCTTCAGGGAAGAAATTGTGGGCCCATGGTGAGACCCACTCATTATCCTCATACCTCTTCTGGGGCACCGAGGGCAAGTTTCTCCTTATCCTTTATAAAAACTGGTAAAAAAGACAAGACTGATATCTAAACAAAATCACTTTGAGCTGAGGATGTACACCACAAGAAACTCTCTTCTCCAGCAGAGAAAACAGCCTGTTTTCTAGGAAAAAGCCATAGATAATGACAGATATTTGGGTAAGAACAGCAGACAAAAATCAGTCTGTTAATCTCACCTACCTCCCATGCAGAGAAAAGAAATTATTACGTCATTGTAGCAGATACTTCAAGTTCCCCAAATGAGATTTTTCTGATGATCTTCATAAGACATTCATTTCTCTGCAATAAAAAAAATCTCTCACAAAAACAGCACAAAATATTTTCAGCGTCAACTAAACAGCTTTGTGGATGAACTCATCTGCAAATTTAAAAAGTTTTTAGGTTTTAAATTCCACATTTAGGGAGTCCTATAGAATACCATAATAGGATAGCTTAGAAACCAGCCTAGTGCGGGGGATTCTGGGAGCACCCTGTGAGAATGTCACTAATGCTCTCACCATTCTCAAAATAGTCTGTTAGGCACTGTTTTTGAAGAGACTCAGGCTGTTCCATGAGAAAGTCATTTTTTAGGTGATCCTCTGTAAGAGTGGTGATTTCATTTCAACAACAGTTGTCAGAACTTCAGTATAGGCCATCCTCAGGAGAATTATCTTTTGTGATGAAGGAGAATAGCTTACTCTTCAGCTATCAAGATTGTTACCATGGTGATCATTGGATGTATTTGTCCACAGATTGACCCTTTTAGTGCTTTGCCGGGACCATTTCCACATTTTTGTTACATGCATTACTCTCTAAAGTGCCCATGAATTTTAACTAATATCTGTGTCCCCAGGTTCACACTCATCAGCCCTATTATGCTCCTAAAGCAACAATGGAGAAACCCGATATAACTTTCTCAGGAAGCAACCCAGATTCAATAGTAGCATTTATATCTCTTAGTTTTGCCAAATATAGATAGTATACATTAAATACATTGCTATATATAATTATCTATCTATCTATCTGTCTGTCTGTCTGTCTGTCTGTCTGTCTAATCACCACTCTCTGCAGACAGCTTCCATCCTTTTACGGATGGAAGAAACTAGGTGTTCCTAAAAGGTCTTAATGAAATTTTCCTTTTACAAGTCTCAAACACTCTGACATACTATTTTTTTTCCTCACATAAGAAAAAATGCAGAAAAAAGTGACTTTGTTATTTTTTTCTCAAATAAGTCACACCAAGATTTATGTGTGTGTTACTCAGTAGTGGTAACAATGGCAGCTCTAGCTGGAAAGCAAGGTGAGTAAATGAAATGTACTTCAAAATATATTATTTGTATTATCAAAAGGATTGTTTTGAAATTTGTATTGTGAAAATGCATTTCCTTATAGGTGCTTTGTTATTAATTATGAAATGCCTTATATTTCAATAATTTTTGTATATTGGCAAGTACCAGTAATAAAGTGTTTTATAGTTTATAAATTAATTTTAAGTCTTGTTTAAAGAGATAATATAATATAGAGGTTAAGAAGGCACACTCTGAACCAGACTGTCTGGTTTTGAATACAGTACCACTATCTACCTGGCTGGGTTGTGTGACCCTGAACATTTTATCAGTTTCCTCTTTAGAAAAACACAGAGAAATCTAGTTCTATGTCATAAAGTTGTAGTGAGCATATCAAATTAATTAATACAGGGCAGCTGCTTAGAACAAAGCCTGGCACAGAGTAAGCATTCAATAAATGTTAGTTATGCATAATGGTGGTCCTATTATGTCATAATCTGTCTTAATTTGTGTGGTAATACACTTTAGCCTTAAGTATTTACTTATAAGGTATTTGGCATTTATAACCAAACTGCAAAATATATTAGCTTCCTAATCATCTGGTTTATTATGTCATAGCTCACAACAAAACTTAAGGAAGAAATTTAATAATGACTAATTTTCTTTGAAGTTACAGATTAAATATCTACCACCTAGTACAGCAATAATCTATAATCTGTATTATAATCCATATAATTAAAGCTGGACCTCATTGCTCTCACTCTGAAATCAACCTGAACATGGTGTGTAATTCGAAAAAAAACCCCACAAAAAATATAATACCACATCCCTAAAATATGGAAAACAATTTACTAATGGTTTCCATCATAATATACAACAAAATTACTTCTTAAAAAAAGACTTTATCTTTTTAGAGAGAATGGAAGGGAGGGAGAAAGAGAGGGAGAGAAACAGTGGTAGGTGAGAGATACATGGATGGCTTGCCTCTCACACCCCCCAAACCAGGGACCTGTCCTGCAGCCCAAGCATGTGCCCTGACTGGGAATCTAATGGGTGACCTCCTTTTGTGTCCTTCTGGTTTGAAGGTCGAAGGTCAATCCACTGAGCCACACCAGCCAGGGCAACGAAATTTCTTTAAATTCTTTTCACCTGTCTTTCCCAGAGTCCTATAACACACGGCATAACAGATCACCCTAAACTCATCGTCAGAACTGAAACATTTCCTAAGGCCAGCCTCGATTGATCCTTGCCTTCTTGCTCTCTTTTCTTTGCTTTGTTTTCTTTTCCATAATTTTCTTCTGCAAGCAACTCTTTTGTCATTACCAATTTGAAACAATCTAACTAGCTAAAATTTCCTTCAATTCTTCCCTTATCTGGTACTCTGATCTACACAGCAAAACTCAAGAATTTAAGAGGTAAAGAGAATTATTTAAAGCGGACAGGAAAAGAAAGAGGATATGAAAATGTTCTAATATTTTATGCAACAATTTGGAGTTGTAAAACAGGAAAAAATCAAAATAGATGATAATACTGATGTATTTATATAAACTTACAGTATTTGTTTTTCGACCCTCACTTATGCTTACTATTTAACTGGCAAAATAAATTTTAAAAATACCCTAAATACAATCATGGCTTCTTTAGACATGGGAAGCTTGTAAGACAAATCTACTTTAAGAAAGAAAATGAAGATCAATTGACTCTAGTCACAAGTAATAATCTATTACACCTTAAAGTAGTACAGTTGCATATTGGTAAGAGGTATAATTAAGCCTGTGTTTTGGACAGTGCCCTTTGTTTCCAAAAGTTGACAAGAACAATATTAAAATTCTGTTTCACTGGAATACTTAGTTGAGTTATCCTTTTTGAATCTGAATAATGTTTTGAATCTCTACTTATTTGGTTTAAATCAAAACAAGAGAATGAGAACTTACCTTACCAGGCAAGTGGTTTTTTAAAATTCAGTAAGGAAGAATTTTTGCTAATTTGAAACATTATACTGGAACATGAAAGAAAAAGTAAAAATGGTTATTCTAAATAGTATCCAGCTCAGTAAATCTTATATCCTTTCCAGTTTCTCTGATATAGCTTATTGTTAATACGTTCTTTTTCATCGTGAGAAAGCAGAATCAGGAATGGATAATTTGATACAACATTAAGTTATTACCAAGTGATAAAATGTTTAATTGCTTTATACTACTGCCTAAACACTCGCCAAAATGAGTTTTTAGATTAAGAATAACTTTGCAAATATTATATTATTTTACAGATGGTATAATAATTTGAAAACATTTGAGGTTTAAATGAAGGTAAGTCAATAGCTGAAAGTATTCTCTGTGTAAAAAATCTAGGGATGAATCTGACACTTCTTTTGGCCCTTCTGACAAATAACTTATTGAAAGGCCAAATACAGGATTTTCTGAGCATTCATTTGGATATTTAGAAGAAAGTTATGAGCTATGTTTTTGTTATTCTTTAACACAAGGTATGTTTCTGAAATACATTGGTCATCTTAAATAAAAACCATACACAATCAATAAATACCAAGAGTTTTTGAACTTAATCATAGTATCTGAGCATGTGCTGCAGATTATCACACTTTTATTCAAAACCTGGACAGTTAGGTATCAAAAAGAATTATTTGCCTGAGAAAACACTGTAAAGTAAGTCTAAGTATTAGACCTTTGGGAAAACATATAAAGAACTTATTGCTTCCATAACAACTGCATATTAACATTTTTGTTTATAGTGAGTAAAAGTGTGCTTTATGTTTAATTGTGAGAGCAGTTGGACCAGAAAAAGAAAACATTCATGTTGCATTGGACAGTGAATTCTTATTGAAGCACTATCATAAAGTCTGAGCAATTTAGAGAAAATTCTGTCTTCCTTAGCCTAGTGTTCAGATAATATTAAGACATTTCACAGTGCCATTGTTATTTCCTGTTAGTGACATTTAGTAACTTCTGAAGACATAGGCAGAACATAATGTTGTCCCATAACTTATGGTCATTACCACAAAAGTGATAACATAGGACTCAAGTTAATACTGTAATATCTATGATTTTTTTGCATTTACTGTGATTAAATTTGAGGGAAAAAATTTTTCCTTCTTTTGTTCCTTCATTCATTCCTCCACCCTTCCTTTTTCAAATATTGACTGCAGTGAGTTCACCTATTATCTCTAAATTGCTTTTCTGGGCTTCTTGTCTCTTCAGTTAGTCAGTAGTTAACATTGTACTTTATGTGTCTTGAAAACACTTTTTTCTATCCATGTGCCATGCCTTCTAGCATACTTTAATGCCAGCACTTATAATACCATGCTATCATTCTTTCCCTTATGTCTACTCCAGGTAGACAAAGTTACAATGAGTATAAATGACCATTATTGTTGTATTCTATGTTTTAACATATGAAGAAAGACCTAAACATGATTCAGATAAAACTAAAGATGAAGTCAGTGTGATACCTATGACTTAAAAATATTGAGATTTTGGAACCTATCACCATTGTTTTCTGTAAAATGTAAAAGTGCTAGGTTTATTATAATTTTATTCATACTAGTTTTATGACCTTCTTACTGTTACTTCTTGAACTTAAAAAAAGGTTGAAGAAACAAAACTCAATGACAGTATTTTATATTTTACTGCTAATTGAAATCTTCAGGGTATATATAGTTTTTCTTGTACAAGTAAAAATATTACTATAGATCTTTTATTATTGATATTTTATTTGAGTAAGCAAATCCATAAATATTGAGCCAAGGAAAGTTAGCTAATGTTGGGTGACTGCCAAGAAACCTCATAAGCACTCCACTACCTTGGAGAACTTAGTGTACTCTGACACTAGGTTCTGATAGTTTTTCAGGCTTTTAAATTTTTAAAAAACTTTGTCAGTGTGTTACAGTTGAAAAATCATAAATACACTGAAGTATAATGTGATATATCTGCAGCTACAGGGGAGTCTCATAGAAAGAAGTTCAGGACATGAATCTGAATCTCCAGAACTGACAGGTCAAATAATTTCCTAGTTCTTACTCTTTTCCTGTACTTCTATTTGTGTATTTTTCTATTTTCTGCTCTGTAGACCAATCTTCTCTGTGTCTTTTATCTCCTCTTGCTTATATTTTTGAAAGCAATTTATTCACTTAGAAATGGAAAGTAATTCTGAAGGCCAGTGTGTTTTTTCCTAGTAGACAAGTTATAATAATTTGTAAACCAAATTATTAAAGGATAGTTTGGTGCACATGGAAGTAGATCTTGTGAACTACGTATGGTCTATATAACTTTCAACAGTAGCCACTTCTTTGAAATTCTGTCCCTCTCAGAGCCCTTGTGGAAGTCTTGGTCTTGGGTGGTTATGCTGGCACTATGTGATCCCATGAGGGGTAGACATTTTGTACATAAAACTAATCATTCAGAATCTCAGTGTTTAGAATTTGAATCAAGGCAGACAGACATGAAGTCAGTTTAAAAACTGTGCATAATGGATTATCCTCATGAAGTTAGTACCATATCCAAAACATCTTTGGCAAGACATTGTCAAGGAACATTTACCAATGTTTTCTTAGGAGTTTTATCATTTCAGTTTTTATGTTTAAATTTTTAATCCATTTTGAATTAACTTTTATGAGTGGTGTCTGATAAGGGTCCAATTTTATTTTTTTGTGTGTGATTATCCAGTATTCCCAACATCATTTATTTATGAGACTATCCTTTCCCATTGAGTTGACCATATTGTGAGGGCTTATTTCTGTGCATTTGATTTGTTGCATTGGTCTATCTTTTCTGTCTGAATGCTAGTACCATATTTTTTGAGTACTGGAGCTTTGCAGTATAGTTTAAAAACAAGAAGTGTGATGCCTCCAGCTTTGTTCTTCTTTGTCAAAACTGCTTTGTGTATTCGGGGTCTTCTGTGGTTCAATACAAATTTTAGAATTTTTTTTCTGTTCCTATGAAAATTACCTTTGGAATTTTGATAGAAATTGCATTGAATCTATAGATGGGTTTTGGTAGTATGGAAATCTCAACAATATTAATTCTTCTGATCCAGAAACATAGGATATTTTTCTATTTGCTTGTGTCTTCTTCAGTTTCTTTCATTAAAATTTTTTATTTTTCAGTGTACGGAATTTTCATCTCCTTGATTAACTTCATTCCTAAGTATTTTACTGTTTTTGATGCTATTAAAAAAGGGCTGTTTTCTTTTTTCTTTTTCAGCTTTTTCATTCTTCATGTATATAGGAACAAGTGATTTCTCTATGTTGATTTTGTATCTGACAACTTAATTCATTTATTAGTTTTAATACTTTGGGTTTGGGTGGGGTCTTTTTCCCCCCTTTTTCTATTGTATGTTTTTTCCATTACTATTTAGTCCCCTTATGCCCCTGTTCACTATCTACCCCACAATCACTACACTGTTGTCCATGTCCATGAGTCCTTTTTCATTTTTGCTCAACATTCCACCCCTTACCTCTCCCCTGATCTTTTGTCATCCTGACTCTATCTATGAGTCTGACTCTGATTTGTTTGTTAGTTCAGTTTGTTCATTAGATTCCACATGTGAGTGAAATCATATGGCATTTGTCTTTCTCTGACTGGTTTATTTCACTTGACACAGTAATCTTTGGGTCCATCCATACTGTCGTAAAGGGTCAAATTTTCTTCTTTTTCATGGCTGAGTAGTATTCCATTACGTAAATGTCCCAGAGTTGTTTCATTCACTTATCTACTGATGGACACTAGGGCTGCTTCCATATCTTGGCTATTGTAACTAACGCTGCAATGAACTAGGAGTACTTATGTTCTTTCAAATTAGTGTTTTGGGTTCATTTGGATATATTCCTAGAAGTAGGATCACTGAGTCAAAGGGCAGATCCAGTTTTAACTTTTTGAGGCACCTCCATACTGCCTTCCACATTTGTTGCACCAGTCTGCGTTGCCACTAACAGTGCAAAAAGTTCTTCTTTCTCTACATCCTCGCCTGCACTTGCTGTTTGTTGATTTACTGATGATGACCATTCTGACGGGTGTGAGATGATATCTAATTGTGGTTTTATTTTGCATTTCTCTGATGATTAGTGATGTCGAGTATCTTTTCATATGTCTATTGGCCACCCAATATGTCTATTCAGGTCCTTTGCCCATTTTTTAGTTGGGTTATTTGGTTTTTTGGTGTTCAGTTTTATAAAGTCTTTATAAATTTTGGATGTTAACCTCTCATCAGATGTATTGGTGAATATGTTCTCCCATGTTACATACTATGATCAAGTGGGATTTATTCCAATAATGCAAGGTTGGTGCAACATTCACAAATCAATAAATGTGATGCACCATGTAAATAAAATGAAGGATACAAGTCATATAATCTTATTGATAGATGCAGAAAAAACATTTGATAAAACCCAACACCCGTCAATGATAAAAACTCTCAGCAAAGTGGGAATAGAGGGAACATACCTAAACATAATAAAGGCCATATATGACAATTCCACTGCAAACCTTATACTCAACAGGCAAAAACTGCAAATGTTCCCCTTAAGATCAGAAACAAGACAGGGATATCCATTTTTACCTCTTATTCAACATAGTACTGGAAGTCCTAATCATAGCAGTCAGGGAAGTGGAAGAACTAAAAAGCATCCAAATGAGAAAGGAAGAAGTAAAGTTGTCTTTGTTTTCAGATGACATGATACTGCACATAGATAATCCCAAAGATTCTAAGAAGAAACTACTAGAACTGATAATGAATTCAGCAAAGTAGCAAGATACAAAATTAATATCCAGAAATCAGTTGCATTTTTATATGCCAATAACAAACTAACAGAAGGAGACATTAAGAAAATAATCCCATTTAGAATTGCTTCAAAAAGAATAAAATACCTAGGAATAAACCTAACCAAGGAAGGGTGGAATCATATGGATTTTCTCTGTGTAAGATCATGTCATCTGTGAACAAATATAATTTACTTCTTCCTTTCCAATTTGTGTGACTTTTATTTCTTTTTTCTGCCTGACTGCTGTAGCTAAGATTTCTAGTACTATGTTGAATAGGAGAGGTGAGAGTAGGCACAAGAGTACAAGCCAGTGACAGAAGACAGGGCCTGATCCGGGCCCACAGTGGCTGTGAGAACCCCTGCTGTCGGTATGCTCTCCCACATCTCCATATTCTCCCCTGGATATACACACTGCCGTGGATGCTAATGACAGGTGTCAGGCTGTCAGTGTGCAAGTACACAGCTGGACGGGCTAGCCCCAAGTTGGTTTATGGCAGTATGAGAAAGCTGCGGGGGTTTAGGGTATCCTCTTGCAGTAGGACAACTATAGAAACCTGAGCTGGCGGCCAGTGTGGTTTCTGGGCTCTAGTGGGGGTAGGGGTAGAAGCAGGGAGGGATTTAGTTGGATGGCATCAGTGAATATAAATACCTGTAGTGAAGTGCAGGGGGTCCATAGCAGGTGTGTTGGCTACTGGTTTCTCTAGCAGTGCAGCATGCTGTGTTTTTCTCTAGAGCAGGTCACTGTGAACTGTGATATCTCTCGCTGCATGGCTGCTATTGATAAGCCCTGTTTCTCTTTCTTTTCTTTATTACTAGAAATCTATAGTCTTTATACACCTCAGCTTTGTGGATCTGGGTGTGGTGAAACTGAAATGGGACCTTCATGAGGTGCCCCAAATGTTGGCAAAACTGCTTGTTCACTCTGTTTTTCCTTTCCTGGCGTGGGGAATTCTTTCTAGCTAGGACGTTCTCTCTTGGCATTGAGTAATCGCAGCTTAAGGGATGGGATGATACAGGGACAATGAAGCTGCTTTCTTCTCGTGTTGTGCAGTTATTCTCAGGTTTTGTCTCTGGCACTGTGTTGCTAAAGTCGGACTCCAGAGTTCTCCCAGAACTGTTTCTGTTCCCAGCTAGCTGTCTAATTGTTCATTTTTTTCTGAGGATGGAGGTCGGTGTATCACTCCAGTCTATCAAGTCTGCCATTCTGATATTTCTATTTACCATCATTCAGATCATACCTGCACTCCTCTTCTGTGTTCATTCATCCATTCATCCATTCAACAAATATTCTAGAAAGTTATATATCAGGCAGTATTATAGGTACTGGTGTTACAGTGATGAAAAAAAGAGATGAAGTCCCACTTTTATAAAGCTAACATGCTAATTTTAGAGAAGCATAACACAAAAAGAAATATAGTAGGATGTTAAATTGGAAGTTTCTACTGAGATACCTAAGTACGATAGATATTACATTTGAAAGTGAAGTAAAAAATCAGTGTTAAAATTTTCAAAGGAAAGAGTTGAAAAGTTTTTTCATGATTCTTTAACTGCTTGGAAATAACCTGGCAGTGTAAACACTGAGGAGAACCTGATGATGAATGATTGGGAAAGGGTATGTACTTTATTTTTTTAAATATAAGGTAGTGAAGCTCTCTCTTTACTGATCTCTATTTGCTCTATTGATATATTTGGACAGAGATATAAAGGAAGTGAAAGGGTCTATCATATGAATATCTGAGAGAATGAGCATTCTAGTCGGAGGGAATTAAAATACCAAAGGCCTTGTGGTAAGAGAATGCTTAATGTGTTTTAGAAATAGCAAGGAAATCTGTAAGTATCAGAATGGCTAGGGAAAGGCAGAGGAGGACTAGATGGAGATGAAATCAGAGAAGGAGCAGGTGGTGTCTTGACCTGGGGCGGTGTCATGGACGTGGTAAGAAATGGACGGATTCTGGACGTGCTTGACGGTGGAGCTGACAAAATTTCCCAATAGCCTGGGTGTAGTGTGTGACTGAAGGAAAGGGATCAAGGATGACTTAAAAATTTCAGGCAACTGAGCAACTGAAAATGAGGGTGGGTCATTTATTAAGATGGAAGAGACTCAGGCCATAATAGAAGGCACAGTATTTTCAAAAGACGGATTTGGGAAATATTAAAGTGTGAGAGTCTTGTCATCTATCCAGATAGAAATGTTCAACAAGCAGTGTATGTCAGAACTCACACTACGGGTGAAATGTTAGTCTGGAGGTAAAAGCTAGGGAGTCATCATGGTATTTTAAAGCCATGAATCATAAAATCTTTGCCAGCTGTAGCTTCCTGAATTTGGTTACGTGTGTGTTTTGACTCATTTCACTCTTCCGAGACACATAAGGATTCCTTCTCAAGTTATTTTGCCATTGACATGTCAGTAAATCTGTGTTTATATTCCTGGCACACCAAAGGCTTTCCTTCTTTGTACATCTGCCTCTGTCTGAAGAGCTATGATTTCAGGATAAATCTGTGCTCCCACTCAGAGGACACATAACTTTTCTCTTGACTGTCTCTTCATGTTCGATAAAATTTGACTTATCAACAAACCCTTGCCTACCCAGACTACACACAAGGTTTTTATTCAACTCTTTCTTTCGTGATAAAACTTGACTTGTGAAAATTCGTATCTACATAAGCATACATATTCTTCCCAAAATATGCTTTCTTTTATTGGGTAAAGTGAGGTTTTAAGCGAATCATCATCCACAAATTCTAAAGATTCTTCTCAGAATGATCAGCCTATGTTTGATTAGGTAAACCCTCACCTACAGTCTCCACACTTGACCAAACGAAATTTTTATCTCTTCTCAACATTTTCTTTGTCTTTGTCAGTTTATATGTTTTGTATTTTTTTTAAATCATCATTTTGGTATAGTTCCTATACAGAATAGAAAAAAACGTATATGTTCAAGTTGCCCTATCTAACAGGCTAAATAAATTTTGCATCCTTAAAACCCAGTAAAATGTTTCTTATGGTATATTTCTAGTTATAACAAATGTATATTGTACAGGTGACCTTGCTTAATTGCAAAATAAGTTTCTTGAACAAATGACAAAAAAGGCTTTAAAAATTACCTAGTGTTTACTATTGGTAGTCTAATTGTACTTTTGGCATTTTACTATAATTTTTTAAAGTATATTTTATTGATTATACTATTATAGTTGTCCCATTTATTTTCTCCCCTTTAATCCCCTCCTCCCTGCAACCCCCCTCACCAGCATCCCCCTCCCCCTTAGTTCATGACCATGGGTCGTACATATAAGTTCTTTGGCTTCTCCATTTCCTATACTATTCTTAGCTTCCCCCTGTCTATTTTGTACCTACCATTTATACTTCTTATTCCCTGCACCTTTTCCCCATTCTCTCCCCTCCTTCTCTGCCGATAACCCTCCATGTGATCTCCATCAGTCACCACCTCACCCAGTCCTCTCTGCCCGGGCTTTCTGTCTCCACCCCTCCTACAAGTCTGGATAAATGTTTCTTCTTTAACTCCCTGGTTGTCTATATAGTTCAATTTTCTGGCAGTTTTGCTTGTTTCTTCTTTTTAAATTTGTTGTCCTTCTTTTGGTTGTGCGAGGAGGCAAAGTGTATCTACCCTACACCCCCATCTTAGCTGGAAGTTTCTGCTTCTGACAACATTTAAGAAGACTGGAAAGGGGTGGAAGGTCCGAAGTACTGAGCAAGAAGACCTGTTGAGACTCTCAGTAAAAGCTTTTCTGCTATAATTTTGTAATTTACTAGAATATTATGGGTTTTATTGGGTTATGTTAGTAGTTTTTGTATCTGTATTAGAAAAAATTTTTACAGAAAAACTGGCCACCAAATTCTATGAAATAGATTGATTTTTCCAATTCAAAGTTCATTTTAATGGCTTGCTATCTTCAAAATGCATTATCTTAATGTTCATGGTTAATGTCAACAGGAAAAGTACCTGGGAAATGAAAAATAGGGTTAATTTTACTGTTGAAAGACATCAATAAATTTGAAAACTGCCACAGAAATATTTAATATTATGGAAAACAAGGATATTTTTAAACTATATGTGAAAAAAATTGTCCTGGCAAACATATTTCAAAAGTAATAAAAGGATATAGACAACTGAAGAATTTAAGTTAGACAGTTTCAGCTTTACTTAGATAATACAAATATTATATGCCAAGATTGAAGGGAAATAAAAAAAAACAACAACCCTATTGTCTTTACAAGGACAAATAATCGATGAACTGAAAAGTCTCCCCAGCACAGATTCTTAGAACTGGAGGGAATCATGAAAGATGATATATAGCATCTGTCTAATTATTCGTCTACATGTCTCCCTTACGTGTGACATGTCTCCCTCACCAGACTGTGAGCTATTGACAGCAGCAGCCTCGCCTTACCTATCTTATTGTTCACTCGGCCTAGTATGGCAAGTAGCAAGTTACCTGGCACGTAGCATATGTCTTATATATGTTTGATTAGTAGATGGCTAGTGATTGATTTTATAGAGATGATCAGTGACTCTGGAAGGAGAAATAGAGTACCTTTGCTTCAAGTCCTCTCTCCTTTTGATTTTTAGCCTCAGCCTAGGTATAGCACGCATGCATTCTGTTCTGCTCCCTGCCTGCCACTGTGAGGGTAGCCTGCTGTTTTGCAGCTGTGCTATAGCGTGGGTAAAGGCTAACCGAGCGGTAAAACGTTAGCAAGCCTCTTGTGCTAGACACATAAGTCACATTCTTCAATTAAACTTTTAAGGAATTTGTTATTTTATCTCAGGTCGTCTGACTCCTTTGTGTACCTCTCAGTTAGTTCTGACCTTGGATGGAAAAGAGGAGTCTATTTATTGGGCTCCCATGTACTACCAGCTTTTAAAAGGGCATTCTGTTTTTTAAATGAAAGTATATGTTAATAAAAATCAAATAGTGTAGTAGGGCTCATAACAAAAAGCAAGAGCCTCTGCCTCATTGTTGCTCCAATCCCATCACTGTTGCAACTTCTCAGAAGAAACCACACTTAAATGTTTGCTTTTAGCTTTCTTGATAGTTTTCTCATTAATCAGTATAATAAAATTATGCCTTTATTTACTAATTTATCAAGTTTAGATATAATCAATTGGATTTCTTCTGCAGTTTATGAGGGTTTAATGTACTTATACCATCCCTGTGCTAAGATTTTTATTTTTAGGTCCAGCATTATATATGCTAGTATTGCGATTATGGTAGAAGACATTTTCACCTATAGTTGTGATATGTGCGTATATTGCCTAGTAAGATCACACATTGCACATTTAGACACTAAATAAATATAAACTGAGTGAATGTGCATAAACTTTCCAACTTTTCATTTTAAAATATGAATATTTCCCCTATGAATGCTATTAAACATTCACAAGAAACATTTTTAAAAAAATGGCTGATATTAGGAGAATATGGTTGCAATATAATTTATTTAGCTTTCAACAAGTTATGAAATATTTAGAAGATTTTCCAATTTTTTAAAGTTACACATAACCTGTCTGTAAACATCCTTAAAATAAATCCATCAGCTGCATCTCTGTACTTAAGAGTGGATTCCTAGAAATGGAATCACTGAGTCAAAAGTTTTTAATAACCTACTGTCAGTTTCCTTTTGAGGAAAATTTTGCTTATTTGCACTCTTAAAACACTGAAAAAGAGCAATTACTTTATTAAATATTATTCAATCCTAAATATATTTATGTTTTAAAGTTTGCAAATTTTGTAAATTTAAAATGGTTACCTTAGCTTAGCTTGTATTTTTTTTGTTTGTTTTAATTAGAAGTGTGGTGGAAGATTTTTTCATGCCTATTAGTCGTCATTACATAACATTTCAATTTCTTTAGCTATATCATTAATTAACTTTTAAAATATTTTAGCAAAGTATTTTGTAAATTAATTTACTTCTCTATTTTAGTATTATAACCTGTTCTTTACATGTTAAAAAAATCCTAAAGGAAAGTTTTCAGGATTAACGATCTTAGTAAAATTTCACAGTGAAGTAAAAATTGGCAGCATGGCTGCTTATATTTATTTTGCCTTTCACTATGTACTGTGGGTCATGGAATTTCAATAAAACATTTCATTATTGAACTATGTGTAGTAATCATTGCAATTGCTGCCATCCTGAGGTCAGACGGTTTTTATAAATTAAATTTCAGAAGACTGGAAAGGGGTGGAAGGTCCGAAGTACTGAGCAAGAAGACCTGTTGAGACTCTCAGTAAAAGCTTTTCTGCTATAATTTTCTGCTATAACAGAAGGCCAGTGACAATGTTTATTATACTTATATATTTGATACTTTATCATACTATAGTAATCTTGTTCTTTCCTGTGTTCTATTTACTTTTTAACATTTGACTGCTATGATGTGTGATGTGTGCATTTTGTGTGATAAAAAAATAAAAAATCTCTGTAGTGGCCTATCATTAGAAGTACTCAGAGTGGATACCAAGCAAGTCTTATTTTACTTTATTTTTTTAGCTTTTAAAAAAGATTTTATTTATTTTTAGAGAGGAAAAGGGAGTGAGAAAGAGTGGGAGAGAAACATCAATGCGTGTTTGCTTCTCACGTGCTCCCTACTAGGGACCTGGCCTGCAACTCAGGCCTGTGCCCTAGACGGGGAATTGGACCGGTAACCCTTTGGTTTCAGGCCGGTGCTTCATCCACTGAGCCACACCAGTGGATTGAGTGGATTATTTTATTTGTTTAAATTATATTTTATTGTTTATACTATTACAGTTGTTTCAATTTTTACTCCTTCACGCCCCTCCACCAGCCTCCCACCTCCGGCCCCCTCAGGCAACTAGCACACCATTGTCAATGTCCATGAATCATGCATATATGTTCTTTGACTACTCATTCCCTATGCTGTACTTTACATCTCCATGATATTTTCGAACTACCAGTTTGTACCTCTTAATCTCTTCCCCTGTTTTGCCCATTCCCCCAATTCCCCTCCTATGTGACAGCCATCAAAACGTGATCCTATCTGTGATTCTGTTTCTGTTCTGCTTGTTTTGTTTTCTAGATTCAATTTTGAGAGATATGTATTTATTACCTTTTTAGTGTTCATATTTATGATTTTCTTCTTCACCTTAAAGAAAACACTTTAACACTTCATATAATACTGATTTGATGATGAACATCTTTAGACTTTTCTTCTCTGGGAAGCTCTTTATCTGCCTTTCTATTCTAAATGATAACTTTGCTGGGTAAAGTAATCTTGGTTTTCATTGCTTTTCATCAGTTTGAATATTTCTTGCCAATGCCTTCTTGTGTGCAAAATTTCTTTTGAGAAATCAGCTGACAGCTGTATGGGAGCTCCCTGGTAAGTAACTAACTGCTTTTCTCTTGCTGTGTTTATGATTCTTTCTTTCTTGTTAACCTTTGGCATTTTAATTATAATGTGTCTTGATGTGGGCCTCTTTGGGTTCAGCTTACTTGAGACACTGCATTTTCTGGACTTGCATGTTTATTTCCTTCACCAAGTTAGAGAAATTTTCTGTCATTGTTTTTTCAAATAGATTTTCAATTTCTTACCCTTTCTCTTCTCCTTCCAGCACCCACATGATGCTGTGTCCATGCTCCTGTTACAGTTGAGCCTTGATTGCTATTGGCACATCCAAGGTCACCCACTGCCTGTGTTTGGTCCAGGGTCATATAGCATAAGCTACAAAGCAATCTGCAGATGGGCTGCTACTTGGGCTGGGCTTGGAGGTGCCCAGGTGAGGCCAAGCTATGAACCAAGGCCAGCTGCTGCTACTTGTGTGCCTGGAGCTACTTAGAGGTGTAGGGCTTGCTGAAGCCACATGCTGCTTATTTGAGAGAATTAAATGTGAAGCATCTGACCAAGATGAGCCATTCGTATGAAAACACTTCGGGTAATCCCACAAGTTAGATGGGGCAGGGTTTCAGCTGTGTCCATGGATAATTAATTTCTTTTCTAGAATATATGGAGTTGTTTGCCACAGAGGTGGGTATTATAAATTGACTCTTCCACCTTAAAAATCCACACTCTTTCTACAGCGCCTCCTTGTTCTACAAAGGCTGTAGCACTATCAATGACATTTTTAGACTCTCTGACAGGTAATGTTCTGGATGTGAATTAGGTTTTGCAAATTAAGTACACTTGGATAATTTGGAAGGTAAATGTTTTATGCCTTTTCTTGGTTGTGTGTGAACTGGTACACATGGTCACTGAAATGTGACATTTTCTGGAGCAGCATTCCATACTCTTCTCTCCAGCTTCCTCTGTGCTTGAAGCAATTTCAGTGGAGATGTTGGTCATATTTCAGTGCCCAATAAGTTGCTCTCTTGGACTTGATGGGCACTTGTGCTGATTATAGAGGCTTCCAGATTTAGGCCTCCTATCCCTGAATTTGGCTATTGCCTTGTGTTCATAAAAGCAATAGTTCTATGGTAAATTAGAAGTAGTATTTCTACTGGAGGGTTATTTCTGGGGTGCTCCAGGTACAATATCTGGAGGCTTACGTGAGAATCTTCTTCTCTTGCCTTCTAGCAATTTGTAAATTCCTAAATACTGGTCGTTTAAAAAATATCTAGAGTGGCTTGTTTTCCTGACCTGAATCATGACTGATCTACCCATTTAATAAGAATGTGTATAACTTGGAAAGTCAGGATAATATTACCACAAGGGTATCTGGCAGAGACCGCTAGCTGTCTAACAATATCTATTCTTCCTTTCTTCTCTTAGTCACTGAAAATATTAGTTTTTCTTATCCAGGCAAAGACTTCACTTCCTAGGTTTTGCTGCAGCTACCTGTGTTCATGTAACTACATTCTTACTTAGTGAGATGTAAACAGAAGTGATGTGTGCCACTACATGGTGATGCCTTTGCCTGCCTTTTCTACTGGCTGAGAAGCAGATGTTATGCAACCTGGAGGAGCCACCTGGATCCAAAGGTGAAAACTCCTGGTTGTTGATGCAAAGCTGTCCTACCAGCCTGGAGCTGACTATATCTGGATCCCTACATCAGAGATAAATAAACTTCTCTTTTGCTTAAGCTGTTATATTTTGCCCTCCTTCTTTTATAATGGCTTATAGTATAGCCTAAACTATTATAAACTACAAGTCAACCCTGAAGTTTGAGCCCAAGTCTAAAAATGAATGCATGCTACTTTATTAAGAGGTATTATCTAATTTAGTGATGAAGCATATAGATCTTATCTTTATAGGAATGACTTGGAATAATAGCTCACTTACAAGTCTTACATAAAAAGACTTTTGTTTGTGCCCTCAAAACATAGAGTTGGGTAAGTATTGTGTTGGTTGCAAAGTTCATTTGGTTTTTTCTGTAAGCTTGCTGTAGTAGTGCTTAGTTGTCTTAAATTTCATTTGAGACAATTTTGTTAGATTGTGTTGTGACAGCTGGCATAACAGCATGCATTTAAAAAAAACATCAAAATTGGTGAATTTTTGTGTAGCCATTTTAATATTAAAGATGGAAGAAAATATGCAACACTTTCAGCATATTATGCTTTATTATTTCAAGAAATGTAAAAACTCAGCTGAAACACACACACACACACACACACACACACACAGGATTTTGTGCAGTTTATGGAAAAGGTGCTGTGACTGATTCTATGTGTCAAAAGTGGTTTCCGGAGTTTTGTGCTGGGGATCTCTCACTGGACAGTTCTCCACAGTCGGGTAGACCAGTTGAAGTTGATGGTGATCAAATTGAGACATTAATTAAGAACCATGTGAGAGATAGCTGACATACTCAAAATATCAAAATCAATAAAGTTATTGGTGAAAATGAAAAATGTGTCTTTTATTTTATGGGAGAAAAAAAATACAGACTTTTTGTCAAAAACTGTGTTGTCAAGTCTTCGAAAGCAAGGTTCAGTTATATTTGAGAGCGAATGTACTATAACCTTGCTTTCAGAAGTGTGAGATTCTTGTCTTGCTGCTGTCCTATTAAAAGAAGGATTGACAGGCAGGCTAGAACAACAGCTCGGGGGCTAATCTGGAAAATTCTTTAGGCCAAATTAGGCAGGACTAGTAAGTGAATTCTACAGATAAGAAAAAAATAGATATCTTTACTAATTCAAATTATTTTCCAAAGCTTGGAATAAACCCTTAGTGATAAGCTCTTATATTTTGGGTAAATGTCCAAACTCTATGTCAGATGTTTGGAGGAATTTTTATCAATAAGTTTTTGGTTTCCAAAAAATGAAAATATCCCTCAGGAATAAAGCAAAGTTCATTCTAAGCTGGGAGATGCCAAAGGTAAAAAAGGTTTTAATTAAGAATGCTGGAGGTTCATAACCTAATTTCACTCTTATTTATTGTCTAGGTTAAAAAAAAGGGCAAATTTCAAAAGTTTGGAAATTTAAAATGCTTTGCCCTGTTATTAGATTGTATAAGTCAAATCTGGGCAAGTTTCCTGAAAATATTCAACTCAAACTTGTAGAAACTGACAAATATGATCATTATATCCAATAATTATTGAACATTTCCCCCAAATTCAAGGCCTTTGTTAGCCTTTTACATGCACTAATCTCATTGCAAGTCCCTGAGTTTTAAGCATCTACACCCACAGTCTAGTTTTTGTTTATGATTAAAGTAAACACATAAAAACCATGTTTTAGGCAACTGACCCTTCTACAGTGGACATATATGTTTGGAACAAAAATGAGCACCTTGGCAAAAGTCCAACATGTATAGAACAGACTTAAGGAAGACTCACTTTATGTCATCATCACAAATCCATCCTATTGGAAACATTTGGTATTGGGTAATGAGATAACATCTAATTAACCCAATCAAATTCTGTAGCAGATAGGATTCCCTTGGAAACAGACTCTGAGAATCTGAAATTTGTAAGCAGCAGATTTATATGTGTGTGTTCTTGGGAACAATACCTGGTAGGAGTTCAGAAAGCAAAATTAGGAATAGGGAGTTCAACTCTAATACCCTAGTATTAGAGACTTCAGCAAATCATATGCTTTCTGAAGCTGGGATGGTGCTTCAGAGTTATCTCAACTGAGACAACAGGGATGGCCGCATTGACCAGACATCAGATATGGACCTCCCTCAGGTGGGAAGCACGAGCTTGTAGATGGCTGCTTCCTTCTTCCACACTTGCAGAAGAGGGACTCAGATGTGAAATGTCAAGAGCCAACACTCCAAGGAGCTGGGGGATGAGTAGGAGCTTAGTCCTGAAGGGAGACCTGGGCTGTGTACTATGACATCTAGTCTTAGGAAGAAGTTTTGAATGTAGGGAACACTGAGAAAAGTCAGTCAGAAGCAGTAGCAGCAGAGATGACAAGGAGACAAACTGAGTCATTAAAATGATAGGGTTATTACAGTATGAAAAGTAAGGTAATTAGGTTGCTACAATGGTTTAGATATCTTTAAAAATGATAAATGATATTTCAGGTCTTCATAAATGCTAACTGTGTAATTGCTGAGGCAATTATAATTTGCCCACCTGTTTCCTGCAATCTGAAAAAGCATATTTAAGAAAATAGATCTTAGGTATTTAAATTTGATGTGTATCTTATTCAAGAATATTTTATAAGAACATGTTCAGAAACCTTCTTTAGAAAATTATTAAAGACTTCTTGGAGACATTAAGAATTTTGTTTAAGTTCAAAATTGTTTATCTTCCTGTTGAATTAAGTAATTGTAAAAAAATTATGAAGTGACATGCTATATCCCTAACATCTTTTTTCTTACATTTTATTTTTGCTGACACAAACACAGTTTTGATAGCTTTTGTTTTTTTTGATAATATTCACATGGTTTATCTTTCTCCACATTTTGGTTCTAACTTTTGATGTTCTTAGGGTTTTGATGAATAGCATATACTTGGCTATTTAAAAATTCAGTCTAGCAGTTCATTTAAGTGGAGGGTTAAGTTTATTTAAACATATCAGTATTTTGGACTTTTCCTGTCATGTATAATATCTTTGTAAATTTTAATTTTTTCTATTTTTCTTATACTTTTTTTTTCATGACTTTTCTATCAAAGTCATTGAGACCTTTTTCTCTCCTTATTTCATTTTCCCTCTGTTTTTCAAATGTAAATTCTAATCTTAATAGTCACATTAGAAATTTTACCATGCCTACCTAACGAAGTTTAATGTCTTAAACTTCCTTTAGAAAAATACAGGACTTCTGGTCAAGATGGTGGCACAGGTAAACACAGCCCCATCCTTGCACAACCACATCAAAATTGCAACTAAACAATAGAACAACCTTCACTCAGAACTTTCAGAAATCAAGTGGAATGAAAGTCTGACAACTACAGAATTAAAGAAACCACATCCATCAAAACTGATAGGAGCAGCGGAGACATAAAACAGGCTGGTCCCACATCCATGTGTGGTGAATAAAAATTGGGGAGGGGTATCTCAGGAGTGAAGAGTCCCAGTCCCACACTAAACCCCCAGCCCACGTTTCTAGCATCAGGAAGATAAGTCCCAATAAATTCTGGCTGCAAAAACCAGTGGGGATTGAGTCAGTGGAAGAAATTTCAGGAGTTCCAAGCATTTCTCTTAAAGAACCCACTCATGGACTTACACAGAATCAATCCTTCTGAGCTCTAGCACCAGGGAAGCAGCTTGAAAGACATCATGGCATACATGGAGGAGCTGAAGTGTCTGGCATCAAAGCAAGAGCTGGGGGATAGCTTTCGCAGAGACAGAAAGGCAGGCAGGCCATTGTCCCTTTTATGAACTCGCCCCACACAGAGCCACAGAACTGGCAGGTGGCTGCCATATCTGAGGCTCCATCGACCTGGCTAACACTGTTTGCCCTGCCCTGGAGATCCCCTGAGACTCTGTCCCACCCAAATTATGGGGTCGCCCCAGTGACTCTTCTGTATCAATGGCTGGCCTTGGGTCATGTATCACTAATTTCTAAATCCTTTCAAACAAGCAACAGTCAGCCTCTGTGAACCTGCACATCCAGCATGAGCAGCAGCCAGCCTAGATTCGTAGCGTGCCTTTGCCTGGGAATCTCCAAGCCCAGCATGAATAGCAGCCACCTCAGATTGCTTTATAGCTTATGCAGCGTGGCCCTTGGCAGAACACAGGAGGTGGTTGACCTTGGCCTGCACCACCTAGGAAACCCCAGAGCCTGTACTCCCAGTGGATGGCTAAGATCACACTGAAGCACCACCACCCTGCCCCTACATGGCTGATCCTTCACGGAGGGTGGAGGTGGGTGGTCAGTGGTCACAGGCAATCGTTGCAGCTGACGGGCCTGGGTAGATCCCTCCTATTAACCTTCCAACTGCAGTCAAAGCTCATCTGCAAGAGGAGGGTGTACTCAGTTCACATGAAGGGTATACCTCAAGTACACACCTTGTGTGAATGGGGACGCTGTGCACTAGACTCTACAGGACACCTTCTATGTTAGGGCACATTACTAAGACCTAGAGTCAAAGCAGCCCTACCTAATACATGGAAAAAACCCAGAGAGGCTGCCAAAATGAGGAGACAAAGAAACATGGCCCAAATGAAAGAACAGATGAAAGTTCCAGAAAAAGAGCTAAAAGAAATGGAGATAAATAATCTATCAGATGCAGAGTTCAAAACACTGGTTATAAGAATGCTCAACAAACTTAGTGAGGACCGACAGCATAAAAAAGATCCAGCTAGAAAAGGAGGATACACTAATAGAAAAAAAAGAACAATTTACAGGAAAACAACAGTAGAGTGGATGAAGCCGTGAATCAAATCAATGATTTGGAACATAAGGAAGATAAAAACAACAAATCTGAATAACAAGAAGAACAAACAAACAAAAAAAGATGATAGTGTAAGCAGCCTCTGAGACAACTACAAGCGTTCCAACATTTGCATTATAGGGGCGCAGGAAGGAGAAGAGAAAGAGCAAGAAATTGAAAGTCTATTTGAAAAAATAATGAAAGAAAACTTCTCTAATTTGGTAAAGGAATAGACATGCATGTCCAGGAGGCACAGAGAGTCCCAAAAAACAGGGATGCAAAGAGGCCCACTACAAAGACACATCATAATTAAAATACCAAAAATTAAAGATAAAGAAATATTTTTAAAAACAGCAAGATAAAAGATTTTTGTTACCTACAGGCGGGCTCCCATGAGACTGTCAGCTAATTTCTCAAAAGAAATTGCTGGCTAGAAGGGATTGGTAAGAAATATTCGAAGCCATGAACAGCAGGGACGTCTGGCCATGATTGCTCTATCCAGCAAAGCTATCATTTAGAATGGAAAGTCAGGTGAAGAGCTTCCCAGATAAGGAAAAACTAAAGGAGTCCATCAACAGCGAAACATTATTATATAAAATATTAAAGGGACTTATTTAAGAAAAAGAAGATCAATAAAATGAACAATAAAATGGCAATAAATATGTCAACAACTGAATCTAAAAAACAGACTAAGCAAACAAGAAGAATAGAGACAGAATCATGGATACAGAGAACATTTTGATGGTTGCCAGATGGGAGAGAGGTGTGGGGAATGGTTGAAGAGGTAAGGCGATTAAGAAGTATACAAAAGGAGTTATGGAATAACCATGGAGACGTAAAGTATTGTATAGGAAATGGAGTAGCCAAAGAACTTATATTCATAAGCTATGGACATGAACAGTATTGGGGGGATTGCCTGAGTGTGTTGGGGTTGCTGGGTGGAGCAAGGCAGAGGGGAAAAAATTGGGACAACTGTAGTAGTAAAATAAATAAAACATAATTAAAAAAATACAAGGGTTTCAGAATACTCCGACTTATTATTATACTTCCTACTTACACATGGTCACTTATAGCTTTTTAGTACTATGTATTTTTACCTTAACGAATTAGAGTATAGATATTATTATTTTATACAGACAATATTTATTGAATTTTACTAAAATGCATTACAACCCCCACCCCCCATATCCCCTTTTTGTCTATCTTTTCTTCTTGCACCTCAGGCATTCTTTTAAGGTTAGTTTTCTTCTTTTTAAGTTAATATTATTTTTAAACAGAAGTTTACATACTGTGCAGTTCATTTCCTTGCCTCCCCCAACCCAACCAGGCATTTTAAAATACATGGGAACATTTTGTCATCATAGTGATTTACTGGTACTTCCTAGCATTTGTAATGTGAGCTAGGGATAGCAAACATCTTGAAATACACACAGGACAATCTCCCGTACAAGAAAATTGTTCTGGTTCCGTTATGAATTTCAATGGTCCTGCTGGACAGTCATGTAGATCAAAAACCCTTGATAAGTATCTGAGTCTAGGAAGTCAATCCATTATATAAAGACGAACCATGACAGTTTTAATACACTAAATTTCCCATGATCATATGAACTTTGAAAATCAGGGAAGGAGTATTTTAATTTTGTTCTAAATTTTATCAATAACAGTTTACTATTTCAGAAAGTCACATCACTAATGGCTATATTAATCCTGAATTTGAGTTGCCAATACAATTCACTTGTATTAGTTGGACTGTGTAGCTGTCACATTGCTGGTGATGCTATGCATGTGCACTCACAGACATATGTGTGTGTGTGTGTGTGTGTGTGTGTGTGTATAGAGAGAGAGAGAGAGAGGGAGATTTAGTTTTATAGCTTCACCCATACATAAAGTTACAAGAGTGTATACTCTAAAATGTTTTTTTTTTCTCTTTATGTAGTCATGAGGCAATGAAGATTAAGCATATATTTTACCAAGAAACATGCTGCTAGGGCTAGCAAGACATATACTTATGTCCCTGGAAGTAATAGCATAGACATTAGAACTTATTGATCCTGGCTAACATATAGAGTGAATTAGATGTTGTGGGACTGGGGAGTAAAATATCTGGATAAAAGAGAATTTAATGACACAGTCAGTTATTCGTGGCTTGGTTTTGGGCTGGTTTATTGTAGCTTGCACATGACCATGGTCTGGGCACTTACCAAGACTGAAAACTGGATGAGGAAACATGATTATCCATTGCAGCTTCCTTGAGAGAAAGCATTATAGGCGGTATCTCATGGAGTCTCTCTAAAATCCATCTGTGCCCTACCACTTGCAAAATAAATCTCTAATTCCCTAAATGTGCCAAACAGGACCGTTTCAGATGTGGCCCATTTACTTCTATAGCCTTTTTACTTCCTCTTTTTAACTCTACTAATATATGCTACACTTCCTCAGGTCCCTATCCTTTGCATATCGCATACCGTTTGTTTACCCCTCACTTTTGTCGACATTTCTATTGGATTAAAAGATGATTCTGGGTTTCCACAGCACTGGCGCATTTCTCTATTATAAAATTAAACTGCATTAAATTGTAATCTTCAATTACTTTTTATGTCGGCTAGATTATGAGGGCGTCCTCTTCATAGGTCTCGGCAAGTGCTTGGTAACGGGTAGGATTTGCTGTTAAAGGAAAACAGCGTTGCAAAATTTCAATACTATTCACTCTTCAGTTGAAACTTTGCAGGCAATTTCAGTTTCACTCCCATTAACTTTCTTTTATTGATCATTCTCCTTCCCGCTTTCCCCTCCCACCGATAATCCCGAAGGTGAGAAGCAAATCAACACAAAACCCTCCAGGAACCCCGCAGGTCATATACAAGCACTCCCTCCCACCTCGGAAGCCACGCCGACGTGCTAACGTCATACGTAGCGCTGACGTCCGGCCGTCAGGCCCAACTCTCTGAGTGTTCTTGAAATGTTTTTTTGCGGTTATACGTGCGGAGCACCTTGAGCTTTGCTGGTACCGAGGAGCAGCCACAGCGAAAACCAAAGGTGGGGCCTTGCGGACCCCTGCTTCCTCAAAGTAAGGTGACCTGTTTTCCCGAACGACTCTGGGCAGCCAAGGGCCCACCCCGAAGGGCTTGCGGCGGTTTCCCTGGGAACGGCGCTACGCGCAGGCTGGGCTGGATGGGGGCGCGCGTGCGCAGTGCGCAGCGTTTCCTAGGACCCGGAGTAATGGGCATGGGCTTTTGATTTTTGACAGAGGATGGCCCATTTCTCTGGAGAGGACCAGGCGATGCTACAGGCGATGCTGAGGCAGTTGTTCCAGAATGTGAAGGAAAAAATCACTGGCGCTCCCTCCCTAGAGTGCGCCGAGGAGATCCTCTTACACCTGGAGGAAACTGATGAAAATTTTCACAAGTAAAATTGCTTTTGATGTCTTAAGCAAACAAACCAGCTGACCCAGAAAAGTAAAAGTGTAGTTGGATAAAAAAAAGGACGTTTGATTATTGTTAAAATACCACCCACGTTGGAGGTTTATTATTTCGTTTATCCAAGTACTGATTGTATTTATTCTTTCCTTATTTTCCAAAACATCTGCCTGCGTTGTTTTTCGTGCCACACCACCATGTCCTAATTCTCCATTTTCCCCCCTCTAGGGCAATATAGACACATAAGTTATAAATTATACCTGTTCTTTTAAGAGCAACTTTATTATTTCAAAGTACTCCTGTCTCTATACCAAAAAACACTTGAGTTCCCAAGATGCCTGGTCCTTTGCTGATCTGATATCTCATTGTCTTTTCCAATTACTTATTCTGGGTACTGCAGGAATCCTGAAGTGAGTTTATTAATTTCCCGTGGAATAGCTTAAATTTCTATGAAAGTATAAGGCACATACTCAGATGTCTGTGATACCTGTTAGGAATATGTGTCATAGAAGTACAGAGCACTGGGTTGGGGAGCAGTTAGTGTAGGAAGGTGAATGAGAGGCACAATTTCAAGTATATCTTGAAGGATATGTTTCTTTAGAGACCTGTGTTTTTCTTTTGGCTTGATTCATATAATTTAAATTAAACCTCTGCATTGAAAAGTTTACCGCTGGGTGTGTCAGTTAGTAGTAGTAGTAGTAGTATTTTTAATTTAGGGTTTGCATTTTATTTTTATCTCACAGAGATGACATTTAAATGTTTTCTTTTTTATGTTAACCTTTACTGATTTTGGGGTACCCTGAACTTACTCCTACTCACTTCATGTATGGGCATCAGGGGATCCTGGATCCCTTTAATACTTTATGCAAAAGTTTGTGTTTGTTTGCAATTTTATGGAGGAAGCCTATACTTTTTCACCAGATTCCCAAGGGAGTTTTAAAAAGTGGAAGAAATTTCTATTAATGTGGGGTTTCTAATTTCATTAGTGTTTCTGGTTATACATATGGCTTCTTTTGTATTTCCCTTATTTTCTTGTTTATTTCTTCATTAAATCCACTACTAATAATTGCTATTGGATGTTAATTTCCGTTTTTTATTTTTTTCTTTGTGGGAAACTTTTAAAACTTTTGTAATGAATGCTTAGCTCATTAATTTGCAGCTTTTCTTCTTTTTTAAATGTAAGCATTTAAAGCCGTACAATTGCCTGTAAGTATTGTTTTAGCTCTGTCATTTTAAAATGCTTTTCAAACTAAAGATGACTCAGTGTGGTAAAGATGGCTCATTATTCTAACAACTGTTAAAATAATGTAATTTACCCTTCTTCAGCAGTTCATTAGGTAGATTAAATGCCTGCTGATTAACTTGTATAGTTAATGTTTACTATTTAAAAGATTTATTTGTGGCCTACCTAAAAAAAATCCAGACACACTCATATTATAACTAATGTATAGCTTTAAGAGTAAGATTTATAATCCTAACAGTTTTGATAGTTTGTAGTGTTCAAAGTATAGACAGTAATTTGATGTGTCAGCCTCACTAGCCTGGGGTCTGTGCCTTAAGTGGAGGGAATGCTTCTGAAGGAAAGGAGGGGGGAGCAGACTCTTGTCTTTGGTGTTATCATAGACTCTCACGGTCTCAGAGTTGGAAGAAACCCTAAAGGTTAATTTGTTCAGGTGCTCATATTTTCATTTGTCTTTTTTTTTTTTTCACGGACGTAACTCTTTTTGAACACTAAATGTTCAAAAGTCACTTAGATATGTATTGCTTCCTTACATGCTTCATATTTCAAAATATCTGCCCTCCCATCTCCACTTTCAGAACATTCCTTCTTTAAACCCACCTGCTGTTGTCATGGTATTAGCAAGAAGAATAATCCTTTAAACAGACTTATGGGGGAAACTGATGTCCCCAGGCCACTGACATTTTTGTAAGAACATGGTTGTTGAGATAATTGAGTCCATAAATGATGGAATTTCAGGTAGTGTAATAAAGTGGGGGAAAGTGTAATCATTTGAGGAGAAACCACAGTGCAGGCGGAATAGCCCCATTGGGCAGCTGCCCTCAACTGCCTCTGCTTCCCATAGCCTCTTCTAGTTTTGTACCATAAACTCTAAACATTCTCTAAAAGGCCCAAACTTTCCCCCTTTTCTTTGAAAGTGTCAGCAAGGATTTGAGGCCTGTGGGAGGTGAGAGAGGCAGGGAAAAGGACATTGCTTATATTATGTGTGCATGTGTTGTGTAAAGTTTTATACTTGGCTTGCCCCTCTTATAAAACAAACAGCCCTGGTTTTAATACTGGCTGCACTAGAATCAGTTAACAGGCCATTTAAAAAATACTGATGAATCAGAATTTCTGGGGCCTGGCAGAGGAGGACTGGTAGAGGATGGGCCTTGGTGCTTTTGAGAAAGTTCTCTACATGATTCTGGTATGCAGCCAGGCTTGATTTACTTGCATTTCAATGTTTATTGTATCACAGTGGTTCTCCCCTTATCCCGGGGGGGAAACATTCCAGGGCCCTGTCATGGGTTCCTAAAATCTAGGATAGTACCAAACCCTATATATACTATGTTTTTTTTCCTATTTATACAAGCTTTTACATAAAGGAAGCACTTTATGGCTTTTCTGTGGCACATCCAAATTGCCAGCATCACTACTCTTGGGTTTTGGGACCATTATGAAGTAAAATAAAGTTTACTTGAACCCAAGCACTGCAGCATCTCTACAGTTAGTCTGACAGCTGAGACGGCTAAGTGACTGCTGGTTAGGGAGCATGTGTAGTGCAGATATGCTGGGCAAAGGGTGGTTCATGCTAGAGAGGGATGGAGCAAGAAGGCAAGAGATTTCGTTATGCTCCTCAGAATGGTGCTCAATTTAAAACATTGTTTGTATGGAATATTCCATTTAATATTTTTGGGCCACAGTTGCCCATGGCTGACTGAAACCAAGGAAAGAAAAACCACAGATAAGGGGGAACTGTATAGTTTTACTTATTATTTATTTATTTTTTTAAATACTTACCAACCCTAATGATTGTAGCCCTGTATGTGGTAGTTTTGGCTTGATATGGAAGGAACACAATAATTGTTGAATTGACTTTACCCTTGTTTTACAGAAGAATCTACCAGTGACTTTAATTAGTGAACTCTAGTGTGTTTCAGTGTTAATTTCAAGAAAACATTAATTATGTAAAGTGCTGTCCTTGTATAGAGAAATTGCTAATATATGTGTGCTTCCATAATTAATGAATGCATTCTTAGGGTTTACTATGACTCAGAAGTTTTACCTTTGATCGGGCGTAGGTGATAAAAAATACTCATTGTTTTTACATAACCTTTTATATGCTAATATGATACATGGTTAAATTTATCATTTAATAAATCCCATGATTCTGAAATATAGTGTCTTAAGAATTCCAAATCCAGCATTATAATTTATAACTTAAACTAATAAAGTATTTTTAAAATATACCATTACTGATAAATATTTTATATATGATTGAAAAAGTTCTTACTTATTTAAATAGTTAAGATGATGATTTCCTGAAACAAGCTTGTACTAGATTTCTTTTTTTATGGTATTTGTAATAGTAATCTCTGTGTCTGTATATTTTGAACATGTCAAAAATTCATTATGGAACAAAATTATTAAATTTTTTTGCAAAATCTACCTAGTAAAGTTGTAAAAAAAGAATGGAAAAAGTGAATGTTCTGTTTCTCAACTTTGTAAGATTTTCCTGTGTAAATGTGAAAAAATTCACTTTCATCAGTAGTAAACAAAATGAGCTGGCACATTGCTGAGTATTTAAATTGAGGTGCTTCTGAAATGTGGTGAGGTCAACATGTTTTTCCTTAGCATGAAACAACTGTCCTCTTAGGTTTTAATGTTCCTCTGTTTAGGAATTTTTGGAGAATGATACTTTTGCATTTATTTGGTAATAGTGTCATTGAAACCAAATTTTTATATTTCTTATTAAATTATTTTTAAGGTAACAAATTAGATTAGTCAAATATACGTTGGTGAGAAAAGTTTCAATGTATAAGAAAATACTGTGTAATAGACAGTTTTTGCATTAGGATTACCATCATCATTAAGTAGTGGGAAACTGAAATTTAGCAAGATCAGATATTTAATCTAAGGTTGCAAGATTGACCAGTGTGAGATGTGGAACTTAAACTTGATGCAAACCTATGATATTATAATCTTGGTCTTTCTAGCACAATTAGAATATGTTAAGTCAGAAAATCTTAACACAGGAAAGCCTGCTAAAAATAAATCTGAAAGGAAAGGGCCTAAAATAGTAGCAGAATTGACTTAAATTAATCCTGGTTAGGATCCTCTAAAATAAATTATTAAAAATTTACATGTTTTTGAGGCAATTTTTGTATTCCTTAAATAGAAATTTTAACATAGAGTAGATTTACCAGTATCTTTCATGTTCAAAGCTTGTAATGCTTGAAGTGAGAAGTTGTTGAACAGTCAGACTGGCACCTTTCAGGTCATATTTGATCTGTGGATATGTTTCTTTGACTTGGTTTAAAACAACATTTAAAAATTGGGAGATAGCATGTAAAAAAAATAATCAGTTTTCTGGCTACTCTGAAAACATTGAAACATTAACACCAGGCTCATACTCCTAAATGGCAGTGAATGGCTAGAGCCATGTAGATGTTTTTCCTTTTAGCTGAAGCATGTTCTTTTTGTTCACCACTACCTACATCCTTTTCTCTCTTAATCATGGCTTGCTTTACTTTACCCGTCTACATTCTGCAAAATTTGAGTTTGCAATCCCTTGAGTTAGTATAGGACCTTTTGAAAGTCTCTGTTAGGCACCCAGGGATTTTACTTTTATACAAAATAAGCAGACTATATCTCTACCTCCAGAATAATTTCCAACATTATGCAATGGGCTGACTAAAAATCTGTCATTATCAATGATCTTTTGGATTCCATATAGACTTTATAAGAGCAAATGGATGGCACCAATACTATCAGGATTATAATGAAGGAAACACAGTATTAATTTTGTAGAAGTATTCTTCCCAGCCATAGAACAGTAAATATTTGTTGTATTTAAAACTAATTATTAGTTTTCCAGCAATTTTCTATCCTGGAGCACCATGAAGGACAATATACCTTCTAGGATTTTATTGGCTATTAACCATGACTTCAGATGTTAAGAGAACCAATGCAAAATGAATTCTCAGATGAGAATTTGAAGTTGGGTTACTCTTACTCAAAGAGTAGAAGAACCCATTTTAAAAAAATGACTGTTCACTAATTTGGGGTTGGTGGTTCTCAAGAGTTTTCCAACGGTCAGTGAGTCAGTAAAGCATCTTAAGGGCATAGTCAGCCCAGTAGTCCTTGCATAATAGAGGCCTTACCCTCCCTGGAGACCTTTTTTCTTAAAAGGCTTAAAAAGAGCAGTAACCTCTTCAAGCAAGATTCGGTCGGGTTCCTTGGGTTCATTTAACTTGGAAGGTAAACCAAAACCTTGAAGCGCTTGAAGGGGGTCTTCTGAGAGATACAACTGTGGTTAATAGATATCATTGTAGTCTAAAAATGATGTCGTTAGAAAAAAGTGTGTGGTAATTAAAGTTCCCAAAGAGATTTTTTTGGATATGCCTTTTCTTTTATAATGCTATTCTCTTAGTTTTCTTGAATCGGTGTTCTTAATGGGCTTATATTGTATTTCCTCATTGCCTTAGTTATGAAAACATTTCTATTGCTTATAGTTTGGTTTTAAACAAAGTGGACACAAAAGTTATATTTTTTAGTTAAATATTCATTTCTCCTAATTGCCTGATTTGTGGCACAGAGATTGTGCTGATAAAACTAAGAAATAAGTAATCCTGTCTTTCCATGGTAGGATTGATGGTGGCATGTAGAATTCATCTTCAGAGAAATAACTTGGGCTTGTCCCACCTTCCGCTCCTCAGTGAGTATCTCAGAGATGTGGAGGAAAACTGGTGTATCTGACCGCCTGGGTAGCCTTGGGCAGGATTGTGGGGAGGATCAGTATTGTTTTTAGGGACCAAGAGGATCAACGTTGTTTTTAGGGACCTTTCATCTCTCTATATTTTCTCCTACATTCACTTTTCTCTTCCATTTCCAGTAATAACAGGCTGGATGTGAGGTCACACTGATTGGCAGAAAGGATTATTTATTCCTGGATCCTTTTTCATTTTCAAAGACATATCAAAGAAAACAATGATAAATTTATGATATTGTTATTTCAGATATTCTGACTCTTTATTCAGAGAATTCTCGGTTGTGGTGAGCTAGTTGTCCTGGAAGGTACAAATCTTTTTTGGTTTTTTCAGATCTCATCACACTCATCTGCCAGTTCTGTCTCAGGGCCAACTGTGTGTTGGTGGAGGCAGTAGAGGGGCTGTCGAATGTTAAAAAAGTAAAGAACATCTTTAAAGGATTCACTTGAAAACTTAGTCTTTGAATTTTTCTTGCCTGTAAGTTTTCACCATTTTGTCTAAAATATGCAAAGATTTGGTTCATAATTAGAAGTATACAAACCAAAAAATAAGTTAGCATTTAAAATATAACCAGGAAGGTGATTAGGGGGTGAAAGGATTGAGCATAAGGAAGAAGGACTCTTAGATATGGACAATGTGGTGATTGCTGGGGGAGCGAGATATAAGGAGACTTGTGGAAAAAGATACAATGAAGATTAAATTAAAAAAATATGTGGGAAGATTGCTTGTATAAGGGAAAATCTTCAAGTAATATAAAGCAATGATATTTTTGGGGTCTTGCTTTTCTTGCAGTATTTCTGAAAATTAGTGTTTGTTATTTTGATCCAATAATGCAGAATGTTAAGATTACAAAATAACTTTGTCTTCCTCTTCTGCTATTCTTAATAGATACCTATTTTCTTGAAGCTTTGAAATTACTAGTTAGACATTGAATATAAATATTAAATATTTAAAAGTCAATTCAATGAATAACAAAATAAATTTGTAAGTAAATTATATTTTTGAGTAATGTTAATTATAATTTGAGGAAAGAAAATGTAATAGATTTAGCTCTCTAAATGAAATTTAAATAGTATACAAATTGGTAAAAATATGAGTATTATATTTACTTCCCAATCTCAATTTACCACTATAGAAAATCTTATTTTATTACTTGAACATTTTTGGAATTTTTTACATCTTTGGTAAAGCGTGGGGTGGTGGGAATGGCAATGGCTTTGGAGTAAGGTGGACCTCAATTAGTCGCTTGTTTGTTTGACAAGGCTTTTTAATTTTTCGATCTATGCCCTTACTATTTTACCTATCTCATATGGTAAATAAAACAATATTAATATGTATTTTGCACTGAGTCTGGCACATGTTAATCACTTAAAAGTACTTCCTTGGCTTATATGCAAATCAATATGTTTGGTGGTTTGTTGAGAGTATTGCGTGTGGCCTCATTTAAGTGGAGATACCCTGATAAAGGAGCCCGATTGATTAAACACTTAATTTGCAGACCAAGGAAGTTTTATTTGAAAGCTAATAGGCAGCTAATACTTAGTTTTAAATAAAACAGTTATTGAGACATTATGTATGTGATATGGTTTGAGGTATTGCTATGAGTAAAATGGCTCTAACTTAGAAAAATGAAATCAGTGATTTTTGAGAATTAATATAACTACAACATTTAGGGTAAATATGAGAGGGAAGAGAGCAGAAGTAAGAAGACCAGCAGGAAGGCTGTTGTAATAATGTCTGTGTGAGGTGATGTGGTTTTGTACTGATTGACAAAAATGGAAAAAAAAGCAGGAAGTGATGAAGCCAAGGGATATGCAGGAAATGTTAACAAGTGGTGGTGACTGGATGACTATGATAAAGTGGGTGCGCTGGGGTACAGAGATGAAGTTAAAGAGTATTCCATGGTGTCAAGTCTGGGAATCCTGAAAAATAACGTTAGCACAAGAAATGTGGTGGGTATTTGGGAAGAAGGGAGTCCTTTTCTTCCATACTTTACCCTTTCTTTTCTTTTTCTTACCGGGAGGATTAGAGGAAGAATAAAAGACCAGGTATGGGGCAGTTAATTATAGCATAATGCTATCTGAAATTATTAATAGGCATTAAATGAACAGGGAGCTAACTGCTAAAATATTTAGAAAGGATAAGCTAATTCAAATTGATAGCCACTGATGTAGGAAATGAAGAGATAAACCCTTTTCCTGTGCTATATTTCAGTCCAACAAGTATTGTAAAAGATACTGCAAAAGACATGCCAATAAGTGAATTCATTCTGTACTCAAGGATAATAAAGAATATATAAATCTGGGTTTAGATACGCTCAGGACCAAGCAAAAGATAAAGCAGGCCACATACTATACACAAGACAATATTTTGAGTGCTAATAGAGAGCGGCAATGTACTCTTGGGGCTTGAGAGAGAAAGAATTTCAGGTCCGAAGAGCTAGGAAAGGCTTTATCATGAGTTAGCATTTTAGGTTGTAGAGGGCGACCTGACTTAGGGAGAGGTGGTGGTAAAACTCTCTAAATGGATGAAATATTATCAAACGTGTTGGGAATACAAAACATGGAGAGAGCTGGGTATGTGTGCGGGGTAGTAATGAGACATTGCTGGGAGGACAAATTGGGGTCTAAGAGGGCTTTAAATGTCAAAGACAAAATGTGTCTTAAATTTAATAATAATGATAGTAATAATAGCCAGTGCTTATTGTTAAATCCATGTCACACCCTGTGTTAGGTGCAGGACATATATTTTCCAGAATATTTGTAATAATTTCCATGATAGATGCTTTCCACAATTTATAGATGGAAAAAGACTGAAGCCCAGAGAGGGTATTTCATTTGGGCAGCTTCATACATCTATTAAATGGGAGAGGTAACTAATTCTACATGATTCCTAAAATGATGACAGGACCTGCTTATTCTGTTATTGGGATTATTGCTTGTTCTATTAATCAAAAAGTTAGTTAATGCAGAGGATCATAAAATGATACCTACATATTTTAAATATTTTTAATGTAAAGCAAATAAATGTACATTTATTCATTACTGTTTTGGGTTAATGCTGCTTCTTTGAGTAGGAGTCTACTGATTGGAATTCCAAGACTCTTAGGCTAGTTTAAAAGCTATCTGATTACAGAATCTGCCTAGAGCAGTGCTTCTCCAAATACAGTCCTGGGACCATTAGCATCAGCATCACATACCTGGAAACTTGTTAGAAATGTAAATTCTTAGGCCTCACTATATACCTGCTGAACCCAAGCTCTGAGAGTGGGGCCCAGCAAGTCCTTTAGGTGATTCTAATTCATGTTATAGTTTGAGAAGTACTGATTTATAGGATGACCTATAGTTTGAGAACTGCAGATTTATAGGAGGGTTGTTGCTATTGTTTAGCTGAAGGTTTTAAGATGTAAATATTAAACTAGTAGCAGTGGAAAGGGAAAGAGAAGTTGTAGAGGAAGAATTTATAGAATTACAGCTAACTAATTAGAAATGAGATGTAGTGGAGCCGATTGTCATTAAAGTGGTTTGAGGCTATACACAGGAATCCAGTTGAAGGATAGTACCATTAACAGTGATGTAGGTTAGAAAAAAGGAGTGGTTGTGAGAGGTGGGTAGGATGATAGATTTGGTAGCTGACTGATGTGGTGAAAGAACACAAAGTAACCTTGTCCAGTGTTTATAGATCTGGCATTCTGGAGGGACATTTTGGCTGAAGAAAGCCGAAAAAGTCATTTGTTTATAATGAATCTGAAGTTAGAACTATGGGAGAGGAGAATACATTTGCTAAACTCCTCTTAAGAAAAAAATCTGATCATTTATAATGACAAAGTATAAGTTTTTGTCTACTCCCTCCTTAATTTAAAATAGTGGGATAAAGTAGATCGGATCATTGCCAAATTACAGATGGAAAAACTGAGACTTTTCCAGGCCACTCGGCTAGAATGGTAGAGCTGGCGCTGGCACTCAGGCTTTTTCAGTTCTCAGCTTGTACTTTTGCTATAATCTCACATGGCTTCGTGTCAGATATTTCTACTTGACTCTTGAGGTCTGCACTGTCTGTGGCAGGCCTGAAAAACTACTGACGCAGCATTGGAATGCCAGGAAGCAGTGATGTGTTCAGAGCTAAGGAGAAATGGACAGGGCAGGAAATCTCAATCAAAAGCGGTTAAAATTGAAAATGAAAGCCTTGGCTACCTGGGTAAGGCGGCTGTTCTTTAGGGCACATTCAGTAATTTAATAAATACCAGACTGTAGACTATATGCTGCATACCATGTTGGATTCACTATTATGGGAAGAAATCATTCAGACTCCCCCTGATCTCCTGTCCTGCATATATGCAAGGCTCTTATGCAGTGGTGTATGCAAACGGAAGGTCTTGGACCTACTGGCATTTACAGACTGGACTGCCCTCAATTATCTTGGTCATTTGAGAGACCACAAAAACTCATAACTTTTCAAAATCATAATATTATTTATAATCATTGCTCTTTATTTTCAGTAAACATTTCACAAAATAATTATCCACTTTTGGAACTCTTTATCTCTCATATTTGCTGTATTGTCTGAGTTTGTAAATTAGTTTTAATACTAGCAGGAACCTAACAGTATGAAGGAAAATGTACAATGTATTGAATTGCCTTAGATACTTCTCCATGTAAACATAGAAAAGAGCTGATTAGGTGGAATTTATATCAGTTACCACTTTCAAAATGTACAAAAAACCTATTGATTGGAGTTAACCTTTTCCCATTTATTCTTTAATAATTGCTGTTTCTCTAGCCTGGCTTTTCTTATCAGCTTGAACAATTACTAGAATCTTTAACAACTGCTTTCCCTTTCCTTAATGTGCATTACCCATTAGAGATGGGAGCATTAAAAAAGTGTGAAAAGACTCCTAACCCACTGAAGTTTAGGTTGGTCCTGCCCCCTTCCCTCCCCCTCACACTGTGTATTACTACATGATTTGGGATGAATAATTTAATTCTACTCTAAGGTAAGAAATTGGAATATGTTACAAATCTTTCTATGTTAACACTTTTTCTGAATGTGGTTAATGAGTTCATGATATTTACTGCATTTATTTTTAAAATATTTTTTTCAGCTATGAATTTGTGAAGTACCTTAGACAGCATATATACAACACGTTAGGGTCTATGATTGAAGAAGAAATGGAAAAATGGACATCTGATCAGAATCAGGGTGAGGAATCTGGCTATGACACAGTTGTACAGCATGTTACTAAAAGAACTCAGGAATCTAAAGAGTGAGTATGTCCTCAATAATATTTTAAAGTAATTTTTCTTTCAACATGGCTCCTTGAAAGCACCCCTAACCCACATCCCCCACAGTCTGTTTTCCTCTCAATGATCCCTTGAGACAGCGAGTCAGATTGTGCCACTCTTCCACATAACACTTTCCAAAGGCTTCTCGTTCATAGTAAAATCCAGATTCTTCTGTAGTCAGAAGACCCACCATGAGCCTTCCGCTCTCTCTGCTACCTCATTTCTTATCATATCCCCTTCGACATTGCTCCAGCCACACTGGTCTTGTTCTTTCTCAAACTGGCCAAGGGATTTATGCTCTAGTTGCTTCTGCTACTCTTTTCCTAGTTATTTGTGTGGCTTACTCCTTCAGTTTTCTTTAACAGACTTGACTTTTGAGAGCAGCTTTAGGTTCATAGAAAAATTGAGCAGAAGGTACATATTTCTTTCTCATATACCCACTGCTCTTATAGAGGCATAGACTTCCCCATTATCAACATTCCCCACCAGAGAGGTACATTTGTTTCAATTGAGGAACCTACATTGATGCATCATCGTTACCCAGAGGTTATGGTTTACATTAGCGCTTTCTCTTGGTATTGTTCATTCTATGGGGTTTGGATAAATTTATAATGCCATGTATTTACCACCATAGTATCTACAGAGTAGTTTCACTGCTCTAAAAATCTTCTGTATTCTATTTACCCCTCCTCCTCCCAACCTCTGGCAACCACTGATCTTTTTTTTATCATCTCCGTAGTTTTGCCTTTTCCTTTTCCAGAATGTCATATAGCTGAAACCATACAGTATATAGGCTTTGTTTGGTTTCTTTCACTTAGTATTAAACATTTATATTTCCTCTAGTCTTTTCATGGCTTGATAGCTCATGTCTTTTTAGCACTGAGTAATATTCCATTGTCTGGATGTACTAGGCTTTCTGGCTACTTTTCTCTGGCAATTATGAATAAAACTGCTATAAACATTGCATGCAGGTTTTTGTGTGCACATATGTTTTCAACCCTTGGTAAATACCAAGGAGCATGATTGCTGGATCATATGGTAAAAGTGTGTTAAGCTTTGTAAGAAACTACCAGTTATTTCCCAAAGTGTCTGTACCATTGTTTTCACTAGCACTATATGAAAGTTCTTTTTTTTATAGGTAAAATAAATTTTAAAGATTTATTTATTTTATTTTTAGATGGAGGGGAAGGGAGGGAGAAAGGGAGAGGAACATCAATGTGTAGCTGCCTCTCACACTCCATCCACTGGGGACCCAGCCCACAACCCAGGCCTGTGCCCTGACTGGGGAATCGAACCAGCGACCTTTTGGTTCACAGGCTGATGCTCACTCAGTCCAGTGAGCCATATCAGCCAGGGCAAATAAATTTTAATTTGTCGAAGTCAGTACCTTCAAATTAAAAACAAACATAAATTTGCTTTAAAAAAGTACTATATTTCTAGGTTTGGATATTTGATAAATGCAAATATGTTATTTACATGTGTTGACAATTTAGAAACTTGACTTGAAATACTCTATATAGAAAAAATTAAAAACTCTGAATAAAAAAACTTTTAAAGCATATGTTACATATATTACTAATATAAACAGACTCATTAAGTAACCCACATTTTTTTTTTTCTTCACCAGTCACTAAATTTTTAAATCACATTTTATAGACTGCCTAAAGTTGTAATAACACACATCATTATAAAACAGATAAAATATAAACATTAAGCTAAATTGTACCTTAGCTTTTCTGTAACATCCTCCTTCCATCCATCATAAAGTCACTCAACATTAAATTTTTGGAAAGCCTGTATAGTAAATATTAAGGCTTGCCCCACTTCCCCAAAATTTTTACAATGCAAACTTATATTTATTAATCTGTATTATTTGTAGCATCTTCTTTCTCTCACTGAGATAGTTTATGCTTCCTTTCTCCTGCATTTTATTGATATCTACACGAGTAAGTTTTGGAGCACTTTGGTTATTACTAGATATTTTTAGAGACCGCATTAGCAAATTAAGCCTCATACATTGACATTTATGAAATTACTGCTTCAGGACCCCGAACAAGACAGTTCCATCTGAAAGAGAATAAAATCACTTTACATTATAACATTCACGGGTGATTTGATTGCTTATCGTCACTTTAAAATTGATGATTAACTTTATTCTGGAACTTTCTGAAAGGTAGATGAATGGTGTGGGCTTTTAAGTGTTCTTCACTCTTTACTAAGAATTACACTTAACCTAATCATGGAAAGAGAATATTTTTATATTAGTTATGCTCATGTACCATTGAACTTAATTTCTGGAAATTGAAATTCAGTAATTTTTTCAGTGTGAATATTATATTTTTTTAAGATACTGGAATTGAGGGAAGAGCAAAATTGGGTGAAATATTATAATTAATACTTACATGCATTTATTATCCTGCTGGTAATGAAAGAATAGGAGGGTTTGCTAAAATTTTGGTAACTCTAATGCACCTTACTTATGTGTCCGTGATTACTGAAGAATTTACAGTTGAAGCAGGGCACTTACAAAGTGAAGAGCAGTTGGTATATGTGTCCTGTCTTTGATTTTAATTCTAATCATTCTGAGCATGGGGTTGCATTATGAAAAAGTGGATTCAGAATTTAACATCCTAATGCATTACAAACTGAATTACATTAATGTGAAATGGATATGTTCCAAGAACTTTATGACCAGATATGTGGAAGGTTGAGTTCTGGCCCTAATATCTAGGCTTCTCTGCAGAACAGAGTAACATCACATCATCTCTCTGTAGAATTCATTGTCAGGAACTGGACCATTGTTTGTTGAATAGTTATAGCAAGCCCTGATCTTGCACAAAACTGAAACAATTTCTTCAGCACAATGTGCCATTTCCACGAGTCTGTCTTTAAGATTCATTCTGCAGCATCAAGGTAAGACTGTATAAGGTATGGCTCGAGAGGCTGGGAGTCCAAGATCAGAGTGCCAGTATGGTCAGGTGAGGGTCCTTTTCCAGGTAGAAGACTTCTTGTTGTATCTTCTCTTGGCAGAAGTATATGCAAGTTCTTGTTGTTCTACTTAACTCACTACCGTTTGATGTTGTCAGTGTTCTAGATTTTGGCCATTTGTCATAATTCTGACTTTAGCAGTACATCATTTTGTCTTTTCTCCTCTCTGATCGATTATATACTCATCACATATTCAATAAGTAACAACTATATATTAGGTGTTAGATCTTGGAATATAAAGATGATTTACCCTTCAGTAAGTCATAGTGTATTTGGGAGTTTGACATTACATTGAAATATTGGGTTGGCTAAAAGGTTCGTTTGTTTTTTTGTAAGATGGCTCTAGTAGCACTCTCAGTTGCCTTAAAATTCATTCAAAACAATTTTGTTAGGATGTATTCTGACAGCTGTCATACCAGTATCATTTAAAAAAAACTTCAAAATGGGCAAATTTTTGTGTACCCATTTTAATATTGAAGATGGGAAGGAAATAAACAACATCTTCAGCATATTATGCTTTATTAATTCAAGAATGATAAAAACACAACTGAAATGCATGAAAAGATTTGTGCAGTGTTTAGAGAAGTTGCTGTGACTGATTGAACATGTCAGAAGTGGTTTGTGAAGTGTCGTGCTGTTGATTTCTCGCTGGACAATGCTCCATGGTTGGATAGACCAGTTGAAGTTGATAGTGATCAAACTGAGATATTAATTGAGAACAATCAATGTTTTACTATGCTGGAGATAGCTGACATATTCAAAATATTTAACTCAAGTGTTGAAAATCATTTACAAAACTTGGTATGTTAATTGCTTTGATATTTGTGTTCTACATAAGTGATAAAAACCTCCTTGACTGTATTTTTACATGTGATTCTCTACTTAAACTTATTGAAAATATTCCCTGTTTTAATAAGTTGTGACAGGCAATGGAAAGTGGATGCTTTACAATAATATGGAATGGATGAGATTGTGGGGCAAACAAAATGAACCACGAGCAACCACACCAAAGACCAGTTGTCTTCCAAAGAAGGTGACATTGTGTATATGGTTGAACTGGAAGGGAGTCCTTTAATTATAAGCTCCTTCTGGAAAACCAAATGATTAATTCCAATAAGTACTGCTCCTAGTTACACCAACTGAAAGCAGCACTTGACAAAAAACATCCAGAATTAGTCAACAGAAAACACATAATCTTCTATCAGGATAATGCAAGACCTCATGTTTTTCTGACAACCAGGCAAAAATTGCTACAGCTTGGCTGGGAAGTTCTAATTCATCTGCCGTATTCACCAGACATTACACTTTTGGATTTCCATTTATTTCAGTCTTTCCAAAATTATCTTAATGGAAAAAAATGTCCATTCCCAGGAAGACTGCAAAAGGCACGTGAAACAGTTCTTTGCTCAAAAAGATAAAAAGTTCTAGGAAGATGGAATTATGAAGTTGTCTGAAAGATGGCAGAAGGTAGTGGAACAAATGGTGAATACATTGTTCAATAAAGTTATTGGCAAAAATAAAACATGTGTCTTTTATTTTTATTTAAAAACCAAACAAACTTTTGGCCAACCCAATAGAAACTTGAAAGAGATAGGTTCAGCACAGTATAGTAAGTATCATGGTATGTGCAAAAGATCATACACAGAAATACAGAGGAAGAGTATATTTGTTAGAATGTACATTAAACAGCTACAACAAATATGCACCAAAATATAGTGGTTCAAAGAAGACAGTTTGTTCTCTCTTACATAACAGTTCAGAAGTACGTGAGTGCAAGGTAGATAGGTGGGTCAGCTCAATGAGTTGATCCGGGGACCCCAGGTTCCTTTCATTTTCTTGTTCCATCATATCCCAGCAGAGGCTGGAAAACTTTTTCTGTAAAGTCATACATAAATATTTTAGGCTTACAAGTTGTTTTAGTAGGACAACTGATACAGACAATATATAAATGAAAGAGTATGCATGTGTTTCAATAAAACTTCACAAAAACAGGTGGTAGGTTAGTTTATGTCCAGAAGACATATTTTGCCAACCCCTGCCCTTGGATATTGCCTTCATCTGCATGGTTGAAGTATCCACACTAACCCCACATCTGTCTTTCAACCTGGCCACTGGAAGGGAGTAGAGGGTAAGATTCTCTATTCACTCACTTTCCATTGGCTAAAACTTGGTCATCTGCTCACACTGATCCCCAGTGGAGACTGGTGATGATTTGGACACTGACATTTGCTTTGTTAATTTAGTCTCTGGTCTTGGGTATAGGTGATGTCTCTCGGCGCCCTTTGCTTCTGGTTCCTCTTCATGCTGGGCCATCATGATTGTGTCCTGTGTAGTATGAATGCAGGTGTTGAAGCTTTGAATGTAGCTCATCATTCCAGGGTTAGAAAACTTGGAATACATAGCTCAGTCTTATGCTACTTATTGTATTTTAAAGCATGAAATCTGATTTATTACTTTGGACAGGACTTCTTCCCCTTTGGACAACTAATTATACTATTTAAATAAATACATTATTGAACAAAGTGACAGTGTACAGCTATTAATAAATTTAGCAAGTTCAAACCACTAATATGTATTAAGTAAAAGCCATAGAAATTAAGAATTCTTATTTCTTGATTAGGAGGAAAAACAAGAACGAACTGGAATTATTTCTATTTTTGGGTGATATTATTATTCCTAGTAGTCTATTTCTGGCAGTTTTATTAAACTTATTTTAACAGAGTACTAAAATTCTTTATTAGTCAGAAAATGAAAGTATTTTAATGCTAAGGGTAAAGTTTTATATGTAATTATTAGGAAATTACTTTTTATCTCTGGGTAAGCCATTTAATTTTCATGTGTTTCAGTTCATCCATATGTAAAAATTAATACAATAATTACCTCACCAAGACTTTAAAAATTGTAATGAATGCTTGTCTTCTGCTTTGTGAACATGATGAAATATTTTAAGTTGTTCAGAGTATTATTTTCTTTCAATATTTTTTTGTGGTTCTTTAGAAATTACTTAGGGCTAATGTGGCAACAGTGACTCTATTAATGACATTTTTACTCTAATAAATTACAAATTACTTTCCTAATTAAACATTTTAATATTTATTTTTTTAAATAGAGGTTTGCACGTGAATTCATTTGTAAGATCTGTCATATATTTCTCATATATATATGTAAAGATACTATGTAGATTTTTATTTTTTATTCACTACCTCTTAGAGCTTTTTGTTATTTTGACTTCTTGCAGTATAAAGGAATCTTTTCAGTGGTGTCCATATGCTATCCTATATCTGTTTGTCCTTGGCTTTTTAAAAACTGCAGTGGCTACTATTGAGTTCTAGTTCATTGAACTATTGATTGAGGGTGTGGCTCTCTAGTTTCCTTTTCAGAATTATCCTTCTTATCTTTTTCTGTGACCAGTTGGCCGATATTTCTCGCAGAGAATTCATGATGGTGGTTTCAAAAAGGTCTGGAGTAAACATGTCTAAAATGAAACGAATTTTCTATTTTAATTATCCTTACTTTTTCCCTATCAATCATTGAGACTTACTTTTGTGTTTCTCATTAAATCACCATATTGTAAGTTTTAAGAGGACAGGACTTTGTTATTCACACAGCTGTACGTACTGGAAAGGAGTCCTGGGAGTGTAGTTCAGCCTTAAGCCCTGCTGTAATTCCATTCCTGTGGAAGGGAGGGCAGTTTTTGGTAGATAGCTATTAATTGCTTCCAGGACATTGTTAGGTTTTCCTATTTCTTGCTGCTCAGGCTTTGTGGAGGAGGAAGCTGGGGCTTCCTGGCTCAGTTATCCTGTATGTACTTCGCCAGTTAGTCTGATCAGAGTCCTAGGATTCTTTCCTGTTTTCTGTATCCCTTTAGTTTAATCCTGGATCCTTCCTGGATTACCTCAGCTCTGTGGCAGTCGTCTTGTGTGTGTTTTCACCCTGTTTTGTTCCTAATGTACTCTCTTCTTCTTTCAGTATTTTCATGTTTTATCATAATTTCTGGGGCTTTAAAAATATATACATATAGAGCTATATGTATTATGTTAATTAGTTACATATGTAAATCATATATTGTTAAATAATATGACTAAATATATATCATATATAGAAATTACATATACTTAATATATAGTTTATATCATTTAAAATATTTTAAGATCTTTAAACTTTAAAATTTCAGTCATCTATTTCTATCCAAATTCCCCAGCATGGTTTTATTGCTTTTATGAGAGAGAGAGAGAGAGGGAGAGAAAGAGAGAGAGAGAGAGAGAGAGGCAGAGGGTCTTACCTCTCCTTTCTTTGATTTATGCTAGTACAGTGACCTATTAAGCAGAAATATAAAAAGGAAAGTTTCTGTGCTTATTTTCCTAACTTATTGCCATTATTATAATGATAAACAATAAACATTTGTATTGTGCTTTGTATTTATAAAGAACTTTGAGATATACAATGTCTGCCTGGAAAAAGTCCAACCATTGTTAATACAATGAGAATGGTTTGCACAACATTGGTGTAACCTGGCAGCCAAGGACAGTGGACTGGAATGCACATATGTGAACAATGATGGCTTCACTGTACTAGTTAGTGGGGGTGTTAGAACTCATTGAGTGAGCATGTGTACTGTGTGGCTGTCACATTCAAAATGACTGAGTAGAGCAACAGATCTGCATCAAATTTTGCGTTAAACTTGAACATTCCTCTGCAGAAACTATTTGGATGATTCAGAAGGCCACAGTTATGAACAACTGGTAATGGGCAGCTTCATCATGGCAGCATGCCTGCTCATGCATCATGTCTCATGCAGAGTTTTTTGGTGAAATATCAAATCATCCAGGAGACTCAGCACCCCTACTGCCCAGATTTGGCACCTTGTGACTTCTGGCTTTTCCCAAAACTCACATCACCTTTGAAAGGGAAGAGATTTCAGACTGTCGATAAGATTCAGGAAAATATGACGGGGTAACTGATGGCAATTGGGAGAACTGTGTGAGGTCCCAAGGTGCCTACTTTGAAGGGGACTGAGGCGTCATTGTCCTATTACGACGTATCTTGTATCTTGTGTCTTCTTCAATAAATATTTGAATACTTGTCTCTTTTTCATATTACATGACTGGTTGCACACCTTTTATATTTTCAATCATTTCTTACTCTAGCCTTGTGAAATAGGTTTCTATTCTTTTTATCTTATTTGTAGCTGAGGGAAACAAAACTTAAGTTATGATGACAGAGTTGGCAGGTAAAGTAGTCAGGATTCTGATTCAGGCTTTTTGACTCCAAATTTAGCACTTTACTCATTATGTTTATTTAAATCTTTACTTAAATATATGAGATTTAGAAGTTTCTAGGGTTCAGGTCACATTTCTTATATGTAAAATAAAGGGCTAGACTAGATTATTTTATGGTCTCACTTAGCTCTAAAATTCTGTTTCTAAAGATTGTAAGTCTCAGTTGAATGTAAATATGAATGCTTGAGATTTTGTACTTAATAAATGGGGCAATGTGTTGCAAGTCTTTTTTTTTTTTTTTGAGAGTTTTAGATTCATAAAGGCACATGGGATCTTAGAAGTTACCCAACTCATACTCCAATTAATTTCAGGAATCCCTTTTTTAACATTCCTGGCAGTGGGTTCTCTAACCTCTATTGAAGTGACCCGCTTAACTCTTATTTAGGTCTCAGTTGTGGCTACTGGTGCCTATAGATGAAAAGAGTTGGCATGAGATAAGGGAAGGAAAGAAAATAGAGGGAAGATAGAGAAATAAAACATGAAAGTATTAAATAGGCTGAGTTTTGGTAGTATGATATGAACAGCTGACTTTATTGCCAAATACTGGAATCTCTGCCACTGGAATATCTTGCCTTAGATTCTGTTAATTTTACTACCTTGGTCCATGTAACCAGATGATAAAAATCTTGGAAAATCACACTTTTGTGATTCGCTATTTATTTTTATTATTGTCATGTGCATTCTGTTGTGCTGTTTGTTTTTTAAGAAAAATTGACATTTTTTTTTCTTTTTAGAATTGTGTTCTTAAAGGGATTTTACAGAAAAAGACACGTAGTTTAATTTAGTTGAATGTTTTAATTTGTGCTAATAGTCTTTCTCTTACTGAGACTGCTTTGAATTTAAAGGTACAAAGACATGATGCATTCCCTGAAGAACATCATGATGGTAGTGGTGGAATCTATGATTAACAAGTTTGAAGAAGATGAGATGCAAAGTCAGGAGAGGCAGAAAAAAGGGCAAAAGGAGAAAAGCAATAGTTACTGTACAGACAATTGCTCTGATAGTGATTCATCATTCAATCAGGTATGTTATTAAGTTTTGCATTTATGTCTTGAAATAGTGTTTAATAAACACTAGCTTTAAAACATTCTTTATTAGCTAGATTATTTCTCTGCTTTCTAGTTTGAAGATTCAGAAGAAAAATAAATAAAATAACCTAATATTAAAGATTTAGTCCATAAAATAACTTCTTCTGGAATTATATATTCAGTGAGTGATTACATTATATTTGAGGCATGGAGAAAGGCTAAGGAAAAGTACAGGAAAGTAAAGGAACAAAAGTTCAAGCAACACTGTAGTTATGTCTAGAGTGCTATTAGTGCCTTCTTTTTTATGTTGTTTTATCTCTCAGTATTATTCATCTCACATTTCTGGGTACAAAACATTTTGGCTTTACGTCTTCTGAGTCTTATTATGTTCTACACATTGCAGTTGCTCAGCAAATAATAATAGTTTTCATTTGCACGAAGGTACACTGTTCTACTGGGACATTCAGCTCTCATTTAAATGCCTTGGGAAACAAAAATTCTATGTTTGCTGCCAAATCAAAATAGATCACTTCGTTCTGTTGTTCAGAATGCATTTTTTTTTTTTTGCTTGGAATTATATTTGAAAATCGTTTTTAGCAGTACTGCTAAAAGTGTACTAAATAAATGGCTGTTCTGTCAATTGTATTACAGAGTTACAAATTTTGTCAAGGAAAATTACAATTGATTTTAGACCAGTTGGATCCAGGGCAACCGAAAGAGGTAAGTCTAAAGGGTAGCTGTTAAGTTCATATGTGTGTGTGTAATGAGTATAATCAGAAGCAGCTAGACTGTTCCTCTTGGAGATTGTCTTTATTATTATGGCAATGCTAGACAGGCCTGTGAGACTTGCATGTCTTGAAATGAAAGTTCGAGTAAGGGAGGCTCTCCTTAAGAATACTCATGATTTGTGTGATGAAATTTTTATTTCTACTTTCAGTTTTGAAGGGATTAAGTTATGAGCAGTTTTCCCCCAAACTGTTCCTTAACTGTTGCTTTGTATATGATATTTTAGTGATTCCTTTTAAGAAAAAAAATCATTTAATGTTCTTTCTACTTCTAGAAAATGTAACATTGACAAATATTCATTTATTAGAAAAATTATTTTAAAGAAGCAATGCTGTTGAATTGTATCTATTCACATTTTAAAAGTTTGTATGAATTACAGTTTATGAAGTATTATTCATTTGAAAGTTAAGCTTAAGTAGAAAATATGATAGGATTTTGAAGTACTTTGGACTATTTTTGTCTTGTGCCTTGCCATTTGGTCCCCATGAGTGAAGTTATGATTTATTCCCACTGATTTTCTAAAAATTCACAGAAGAATAATTTTTTTCTCCCAGACATTTACATTCTGATTTATTTGTTAGTTTCACAATAAATACGATGTTTCAAAAGATGTTGAAATGGGGTTTGAATTTTGATAACAATCTTATTGTCTCTAGTTTAAGTGATTATTTGGAAATACATACTTGTTCAGAAACCTTATTCTACTTTTGCAAGAAGGAAATTCTTAATGGGATTTTGTCCTAAAAGTAAACTGAAAAGGAAAAATATTTTTAAAAACTCTTCATAGTTCCCCTAAACCCTATCACAAATGAAGTTGTATTAGGAGTTATTTCATATGAATACATAGACATTATTAAAATACAGTTGTATTCTGTCTTTTTTACCTAATACTTGAAACCAGTGTCTGGTTTCTGAGGTCTCAGCTCTTGTCTCTGACTCCTCACCTATTTTATTTATTTATTTAATCTCTAGGCTTAGTTATTTTTGCTGGGGAAAAGCCAGGTTTTGAGGAACATGCTGGAATCAGTGTATTATTACTTGCTAGTTGAAGAGTGAATGGGGGAGAAACTTTGTGACATTCGTAATTGGAGTAGAGCTATTATTTTCCACTGCTGTCCCTTGGGCCACACTTTTTTGAGTGAATTCTGAGTGGATTTTGAGAAGAATGATTAAGAAGTAAGCTTTCTGTGAAAATACAGAGATTCAATTTTGCATCATGCTGCTGAATTACTTTTTTCTACCTCATTGGTTAGAAAGTCAGAAAATCTGGTGTAGCAGCAAAAACAAGTATAGATATTTGAGGAAAATTTTTCTTATATCCTGGAATGGGAACACTTTTCTGTTAAAGCCCGCAAACTGAAAGAACACCTCCTCAAGTGGGGAAGGCCTATAGGACAGGCCATGGGACACCTGTGCTCTGGTGACTCAGGTTCTGCTGCCAGCTTTCTCTTCATCCACTTAGGAGAGTCTAGGTCACATGTCTAATACACTTACTGGTGTTTTTGCTTTACATAAAATAACCTATTTTTTATCTCTGTTTAAGAACAGTTTTTAAAATGAGTTCTTTTAACAGATCTAGTGTTATAAAAATGTACATTTGAAACCTACATGATCCTATTAACCAATGTCACCTCAATAAATTTAATAAAAAATAATTGTTTTATAAAATAACATCTGGTTCTCTTCAATGACCTCTTTAAAACAATTATCCAGCCCTGGCTGGTGTGGCTCAGTGGATTGAGCACTAGACTGCAAAGCAAAGTGTTGCCAGTTCGATTCCCAGTCAGGGCACATGCCTGGGTTACAGGCCAGGTCCCCAGTAGGGGGCATGCAAGAGGCAACAACACATTGATGTTTCTCTCCCTCCCTTCCTCTTTCTCTAAAAATAAATAAATGAAATCTTAAAAAAAAACACCCAAAAAACAATGATCCAGACTCTGCCTTTCAATGTTTGTTAAAATTTGGAGAATTGGTCTTATTGTATCTAGCAGCTGAATATTTATAAAAATATTTTTAAAAATTACAGGTGAGATATGAAGCCTTGCATATGTTATGTTCGGCTCCACCATCGGACGTACTGAACTGTGAAAACTGGACCACTCTCTGTGAAAAACTGATGATGTCTCTTTCAGATCCTGATCCTGTGTTTAGTGTAAGGAAGTACTTCTAGAAATATTAAAAATAATCTGTTTTTCCTACCAGAAGCAAATGGAATATGATAATTTTCTTTAACAGTAGCTCAAATGTTGGTGTAATTTCAGTTCTAGCTTTTGAATTGTGGAGATTGTTTTTAAAGGAACTAACTTACTATTTCATAATTAGATTCAAAGTTCTATATGGTCAGTATCACACTTCATTCACAAATTATAGTAAACTGTGTTACCTTGTGCATTTTGTTTTATCTTGTTGAGGGATGTCCAAGTATATGCCATTGTTTTTGAATGAAGAAAACTATTTAAAAAAACTTTTAAAGTGTTTTAGAAGGTATTCATGATACATAAAAACCTGAACTAAAATGGTTAATAAGCATTTATTCCAAAGGATTCATAAGAATTATCATTATGCATTTAAGTGTTAGAGATTTCTTAACTACTGAGAAAGAGAAGTTTGAAAAGTGTAAAGCTAAGAGTTAGAAGATAATTGAGGTGAATAATAAAACAAATACAGAAAACTCCGTAAATTATAAAATTATTAAGTCTGTACAGATAAGTGATTATAAAAAATGATTTTTATATAACTTCTTAGGAGTACTTAGTGTGTAATTAAAGATAAGATGACATTAAAAAATGTAGTAATTCTTGGCTAATATCTATGATGTGAATTAAAAAAAAATCTTGACTATATCCTAGCATCATATTTAAATACAAATTAGGTTTTTTTTTAAAGAGTCTTTTTCTTCATAATATGTCGAAGAAAACCCTTGCTTTAAAATTGATACAGTGTTTTTATAGAATTTTTGAGGCATTAGTATAGAGTTAAATATTTTTAACTGTTGAATAAATTTTTATTGAATACCTATGGTGTACATCATTCTAGTTTAGATACTAGGCACACACTGGCAGCAAGACAGAGGTCTACCTTCATAGGGCTTACATTCTAGTAAAGAAGATACTAAACAAACAGTTATAAAAAACCTCAATACACTTGTGTGTTTAAAAACTCTTCCATCAATGATGATTTATTAGTAAACAGAGGTGGTTTGTAAACAAGTGGTTTGTTGTTTTTATAAGGGGGAAAACTGTTTAATTACCTAATACATAGATGCAGTTCAACCTTACTAACAGCAGAGGGCGATGCAGACCTCCATAAACAAAAAAAAACACTGAAAAACCAAACTCAATGATTCAAGAACTTCAGGGTGGGAAGAACGCATTTTAGGTTCACCGTTAACATTGCAAGGCTTTTTACCAGCAAATATAGTTGCAAGTTTCTCTGCATTTTTCTTTTACTTAACAATGACAGAATAGTAGTCAGATAGGTTTCCTTTAATTATTTTTCAAAAATTATATGACAACTTTATAAACATAGTAAAGATTCTAATGGGTCAGTGTAAGTGGCCTCATTTAGCCATTATAGATTATTATGTAACAAGAGTCAGTGTCAATAATTAAGTTAAAAAACTTGGAAGAAGTTATTGAAGAGGGGAAATGGTAATAGAACCAATTACTTTGGAATAGAAAACAAGCATGGTATTTTTTTCATTTCGAATTTATGCTTGATCCAAATTCTTTTTTGAGTTTAATTCAGTTTCTTCATTTCCCACTCTAAAGGACTCTTAAGGTGTAACCGATTGAAGCCCATAGTGTTTGAAAAGTGTGACAGATACTGATCAATTACTGCAACTATAAAAATAGACTTCGCAAATAATTTAATATTATGTGTTCAGCAGGAATCTCGGAGTTATTAGAAAATATTTTATTCATTCATATAACTGTCTTTCATTAGCATATTATTCTAATATTTGATATAGATGAAGTTATTAGTTTTTTTCCCCCAAAGTAGAACATTTTAGGCAATTTTATGTGTTTTATTTAGTGGGAAGTTGAATTTTGCTCTTAGAATTAATCTCAATATTAACGTTAGTATTATTAAAATGATAGTAATGGCTATCATTTTTAAGTACCTACTAGTGCCAGGTATTGCTCTAACCACATCTGTTACCTCACTTAATTCATTTATCTAGTGATAGTTTCTACTTTTAAGTTTTAATAAAGTTCTGAAAATATATTATTACATAATGCTTTTTCTTGTGAATAGGCAAGATTATTAGAGTCCTATATATCTAAGTACTGAAACTACCCAGGTAAGCAATTAAACAAAAGGCCACAAATACTGGACTCAGAAAGGAGTGTTTTTTTTTTTTTATGTTTAGTGATCCTACTCTGTTTCCTTCACACCATTGCATTGTACCCTCCTCTCTCAGACCTCACCACCCACCCCGTGTCTGTATCTGTTACCAGATTTTATAACAACATACTGCTGTCTTAGATTAACTATTAGTTTTAGTCAGTTTTACTTTTTGCTGACCAACACAGGAATGTGCCCTTATAAAAATAGGTGTATCTCTATACAAGTTTATTATTATTATTATTAAATTTATTGGGGTGACATTGGTTAATAGGATCATACAGGTTTCAAGTGTATCTTTCTATGGTACAAGATCTGTTTGTCCGCTTACCAGCTACAGTTAAACCATATATTTGGCTCCTTTTAACCCTCCCACTTTCCTGCCCCCTTCCTTCTGGTAACCATGCTACTGTTTTTCTGTGTCTATGAGTTTCTGTTTTATATCACTTATATATTTCACTTATGGGTGAAATAATATGGTTCTTAGCTTTTCCTCATTGACTTATTCTGCCAAGCATAATATTATTAAGGCCCATCTGTGTTGTTGCACATAGCAGTATTTCATCTTTCCTTATGGCTGAGTAGTGTTACATTTTGTATGTATGTGTATATACACACCACATCTTCTTTATCCAGTCCTCTGTGGAAGGACCCTTTGGTTGTTTCCATGTCTTGACCACTGTGAATAATGCTGCAGTGAACATAGGAATGCATAAATATCTTTGCAAAGAAATGTTTTTAACTTTTGTGGGTAGATACCTGGAAGAGCATTACTGGGTCATATGGTAAGTCTATTCTTAATTTTTTGAAGAATGCCATACTGTTTTCCATAGTGGCTGTACCAGTCTACATTCCCACCAGTGGTGGATGAGAGTTTCTTTTTCTCCACAGCCTCACCAACACTTGTTACTACCTGTCTTGTTGATAATGGCCATTCAAACAGGTGTGAGGTGGCATCTCATTGTAGTTTGATTTGTATTTCCCTAGTAACTAGTGAAGTTGAATATCTTTTCATATTATCTGTTGGTCATTTGTATGTTTTCTTGGGAGAAGTACCTGTTTAGGTCTTCTGCCCATTTTTAAATTGAATCGTTTGTTTGATGTTGAGTTGTATGAGCTCGTTATATATTTTGGATATTAACCCCATGTTGGAGCTCTTGTTTGCATATGTCATCTCTCATTAAGTTTGTTGCTTTTTTGTTTTGTTATTGGTTTCTTTTGCTGTGTAGAATCTTTTTAGTTTGATTAGTCCCATTCATTTATTTTTGCCTTTACTTCCCTTGCCTTTAGGGTCAAATTTATAGAATGTTCTCTACAAGCAAGGTCCATAAGTTTAGTATCTATATTTTCTTCTATGTAATTATTATTGCAGATCTTGTATTTAGGCCTTTGATCCATCTTTAATTCATTTTTGTATGTGGGGACAAACTGTAATCTATTTTAATTCTTTTTTTGCATGTGGCTTTCTAAATTCATTAAGAGACTTTGTTTTGTTTTTCCATTGTGTGTTTTTGGCTCCTTTCACAAAAATTGTTTGCCCATATACATCCTACACAACTTTCTGAATGATTTGTTTTCCAGGTTTTTTTACTATGTGAAAAATGATTAATCTCTACTCTATTTTTTGTAAGAATTTTTGGTGCAGATCTTTTGTTTTATTTCCATAGGACCGGATTTTAAAATTCTATGCACAGACTTTTACCCTTTCACCGTTACATCTGACCAAGGAAATTTATACAAGCTTAGGTATGTTAAATCATTTTTAAAATGTTTTTTCTTTTATTTATATTTAAGAAAAATGGATCAGAAATAACCTTTTTTTCAGAAAGCACTATAATTGAATGGTATACTAGTCATATATCTCTATATTTTTTACTTTCAGCTAAATATTTGGAGTTGTACTTTCTTTCTAGAGAAAGTCACATTCCTTCTGTTTCAACTGGCATAGACATAACTAATCCTAATGTGATCCGCTTACTTAAAAAGGTATTCATTTGCTCTAATATGCTTTAATTTTTATTCAAATAACTATATATTTAAGAATTCTAATTTTTTGAGAACTGTCCTACACTGCTTTACAGGTTCGTCTTCTAAATGAATATCAGAGGGAGGCTCCATCTTTCTGGATTCGTCACCCCGAGAAGTAAGTCCCCTAATTTATACTGGCATAAAATATAGGAGTGTTCCTGTTCCACGTACATTTTAGAGAGAAAGAGTGGAGAGTCTCTTAATTGATTTATGTGATTACGAAGGGATTAATAAAGTTTTATCTTTTAGCTTTTCATGTTTTGTACTTAGTTTTTTGCATGTCTCTATGCAGGTATTATTTTACATCATTTATTTATCACCGTAAGGTGTAAAGAGGGTGTTGTAACTTCTGGTTCTTTCATAATGGGTCTCTGCTACTTTGGATGAGTTCCTTAAGTGTTCTTTAAGCTCTTTCCTTTTAGTTCTAAAATTTGTAATACGCCTCTAAGAGCAGCAGTGAGTTTAAAAAGGAAAGTTAAATTTGAAGAGCCAGTGTTAAAATAGAAAGAATATAAGTTTATAAAGCAGAAAAGCCATTTACTGAAATATAAAAAAGTAGTTTCTAAAGGTTACTTAACACTATCATTTCATAAATCCAACATGTATCACCAGTTTTTTAAATATATATACACACACATATATGTTCATGTGTGTGTATATATGTATATTTGTGTGTGTATGTATTTAGCATTTGTTTTTTCTTTCCCAAACTTTAAGGTATATGGAAGAAATTGTGGAGAGTACTTTGTCCTTACTATCAGTTAAATATGATCAAAGTCACCCTGTCTCACAAAACGTTTTGCATCCTATCTACTTTCTTGTATTGGTTGATACCAAGGCTGTGTGGTTCAAAAAGTGGATGGTAAGAAAAAATAAAATAAGTTTTTATACTTTTCAGTGCCTAGTTATATTTCAAAGAATAGTTGATGTTTGAGCGTCTGCTATGTACTGAGTTATAATCGATCTTATATATGTTAACTAATGTAATTTTTATAACGATATATGAGATAGGCAGTGCTATTATTCCATTTAACAGATGCAACAACGAGACATTGAGAAGTTAAATGACTTGTTCAAGATTGTTTATCTAGTAAGCCATAGAACCAGAATGGGGTTTTAAATGGTAATGTATTTGAACCATTAAACTGAATGACCTATCCAAAACTACTCATCTTTAGTTTAAAAACTTCAAATTTTTAAAGCAGGTATGGTAGAACATAGGGTTCAGTACTCATTTTTCTCTGACTTATGTGATATGTCTGAAAATATTCCTTGATTTGTGTCTTCCTGAACCTGCAATTTGGGAAATATGTTTAATGCCTGAATGCTGGCGATTTCCGATGGAGCTCATCACTGCCCTCGAACTGAAATCAATATTAAGAGTAAAGAGATCCTTACACTCCTTCCTACCTCATCTGCTGATGAATAAGAATGGCCAGTGTCTGGCCATAGTTGCAGCAGTGTTGGCTTATGTTATCTGACACCTTTGTCCCTTTCAGCCTGTCTGCTGAGCATTGTATATTTGTAGGGAAGGGAGGGTCTGGGCTCATGGCTTGCCATGCAAAGCAGTAATACGTTCATTTATAACTTAGCACAATTTGAACATTACCTAGCTTATGGCTTTTTTTTTTTGCCTTGTGTTATCTAAACTGTATAATAATGCCCATTAACCAAAACACAGTTCTGTCCAGTGCTTAGCCTTTACCTAGCCTATCTAGTATGTGTTGATAAATAGCTGCTCAATTGCAAATGAGTCTGACCTTTTCCTTTATCTTTTTTATTATCAAAATACAACATTATTATAGAAAATAAGCAAAATATTTAAAAGCACAAATAAAATTAAATTTCTCTAAGTATACAATACAAAGAGAACAACTATTAAGATTTTGATATGTATAGTTATGTATTATATATACTTTTAAATTTATGTGTTTAGGTTTTTTTTTGAACAAAAATTATATTCTACTAACTGTTTATACACTTAACATTTTTATCGTTAGTACTTGATTCTTAAGAGAATAAGGAAGATCACAGGAACTAACCAATGGAAAATTAACTAAAAATCAGCTCTCCAAGTGTGGTCTAGTATTGATGAAAATTCACCAAATTCTCCTACGCCTTCTAAGGCAGTGGTTGCCTTATATAAAGGGCCATATAGTAAATATTTTCAGCCCTGTGGGCTGTACTGTTTCTGTTGCAACTACTCAGCTGTCTGTTGTGGCCTCAAGCATCCATGTAAAAATGAGTGGATGTGACTGTGTTCCAATAAAACTTTATTTACTGAATCAGATGGTAGCCAAATTTGGCCTGAGAGCTATAACTTGGTTACTGTGGCCTGAGGGATGAACTATGAAGTTGTTTTTTGTTTTCTTTTTTCAGAACATGCTCAATAGTTTAGTTGTAGCTCAACATATAGCTCTTTTAAACTTGAACATTATTAATGGTTTTGAAAACATTTTAAGTTATCAGGGTTAAACACACAGGATTTGATTAACCCTCAATCAGCTAAAACCCCATTTAGTTAAACTCTGTTCCCCAGAATTCTGATAGTTTTTACTGAATAGTAGTCTGTTTACTAATTTTTATTCTCAGGTAAAATGAAGAAACTACATTGAACACCAATGATATCTAATATAAATTTAGTTAAGTAATATTTATGTATATTTTCCCCTTGCTTTGTACAATGCATAAGAAGCATGTTTTAACCACATGTATATTTAGCTCTAAGGAGAGAATTAAAGATTTTTTTACTTTGAATCCTTTGAAAATTGTGATTGGCAGAGCAGGAGTATGGTACTGCCCCTTCAGAGCATTTCAGCATTGTCAGGTGTTGGCAGGTGTAGACGGCATAGTATTCTCTACCGTGTGGGGGCTGCGAGCTCCAACCCCACACCCACCATGGTGTTCATCTGTAGGGCCTGGTGTGCTCCAGTAGTCAGATCTTTTTGATGGTGGTTTCAAAACAGCTTAGTATGGAGACTGGTCACAGTTGAGAGAATGTTTTTCTGCTAGTCAGTCAGTAAATCCACAGTTTTTTGATAAAATTTGGATTCTTGTGATTGCTATGCCCATAACCTGTTATACACAGAAAAACCTGTTTGGCACTGATTATAATAATTTAAAACTAAGTTATCATGTAATTTATGATAATATTGGAAATGATATAGGAAAACATATTTTGAATAGTATAGCTTGAATATTAATTACCATTTTTTCTCCTAATTTTAGCATGGACATTATAGCAGAACTGTCATACTAAGACTTCTCGAAAAGAAATATAAATCTCTGGTAAGCCTATATTTCTGTTCTTATGTTGAGATATCACTAAAATATATATGATATAATAACTTGAATGTGCAAAGTTGAGTGATAATTATTAGATAATGAAGGAGTCCCCCTTTTACGTGATTTTCAAACTACCATTGTCTGAAACATAAAAGGATAAAAGTAGAGACTTAAAATACAGTCAGGATAAAAATTAGGAAATACATAGCTGCATTGTAATTTTGGCTGTTAACAAGCTACTTTGAGATATAAATCACATTTTTAAGTATTATTATGTAATTTAGTTCATATCAGTTATGTTTAAGGGAGTGAGTTCTATAAAATATATCCATGCTATTGACTTAAAGTTGAATGAAAAAACTCAATATGATATATGCTTTTGCATTTGCAAAAATTGATTCGTTACACCAAATAGAAACTAGTATTATAAAATATAGTAGCATAATTTTTTACATTTATTACTGTTAGTAGAATAATATATAAGGGCAATTGAAAGAAATAAAAAGAAATAAGCAATTCAAATAATTGTGATAAGCATAAAAATATGAAATTTATTAAAATATTTAACAAGTTATACTAATATAACTAATATTTAACTGACTTTGAGATGATAAATATGCTTTATGTAGTTAGAATCTTGAGTTTTAGAAGTCAGGAGAAGGGAAAGATTCATGGAATTGTGAATTTTTGGGTGAATGCAGTAGAATGTAAAATGAAAGAGAACAGTAATTGTTTTGTGTTGAGAATCAAAAGAATTGCGCCTCAGAAACGAGAAGAGGGATATTGAAAAAAAGAAATGGAATTTATTTATAGAGGTAATAGGTGATTAAAAATCTTTAGACAGACTGAATTGAAATTAAGTCTTTCCACATCTCATTTCTCTCCCATTCCCATTTGAAGTGAAAATTTGTTGTTGCCATATAATCACAGATTTTGTTAGAATAGTGAAAGGAGAAAAAACAAAGAACAGAATGACTTTTTTCTCCCCATGGCTTGACATACAAATAACTCACTGTTGCTATCACATAGGCCCTGATGGGAGCATTTTAAATATTTTTTTAATACATTAACTCTTAACATCTAACTAACTCTTACTCGAAAAGTTAATTATGCCATCACTAACTTTTAACCTGCAAATAGTTACTTTATTATAAACAACCTTAATATTTTATCAGTCTGGTCAAATATTTTATTTTATGTACATAATGGGTCAAACTTGCATGAGATTTCAGTTTAAATCTAATTTTTCTTTAAAAAGTTTTCCTAAATTTGTAAAATATCAAAAGGTTTTCCATACACACACACACACATTTGAGGGGAGGAACACCCAGAAAACCAAAATGACCTCCTGGAGGTCGGGTCCCTTGCAGTGCAGGCTTCCCCCTCTAGGTGAGTGTCCTAGGGGCCCATCTGTATCAGTGTCCCAGCTGGCATTGTTGTGAGAGGCTCCAATCAGCTTCACTGAGTTTTTTTTGGAAGACTTTCATTGCGTTTGCCCATTTCACGATGGGTGATTTACAAGTGCACCTGCCCATACTGAACTGAGTGTTCAGCAGTTTTTGACCCAAAACGGCATGACTCCTGTGCCCCACCCTCTCTCTTCACCTGATCTTGCCCTGAGCAACTTGTTTTATTTCCCCGGATGAAAAATGTCCTCAAAGGGAAACATTTTGCCAGTGTGGAAGAGATGAAACAAAAAATGGCAGAAGCACTAAAAGGCATCAAATCAACTAGTTCAAAAACTGTTTTGAGAAGTGGAAAAAAAGGTCTTGATAGTATTGCATTGAATGGAGAGTACTTTGAAGTTGACTGAAGCTTAAAAATGTTAAGAATAAATACATATTTTAAATTAAAGAGGACTTAAGAGGCTCAGTTTTTGTATAGAAACATTGGGAAAAATGGATGTAAGATCTGTTCCCAATTTCTCTTCAGAATTAATGATCGGATTTTGTACATATACTGAGGAGGCTTTGAACCACTCCACAGATTTGCCTTTTGTTCTGTAAGAGATCCTCTCATGAAGACTTCAGTCATAGCAGCCTATTTAGCATGGTGTGCTGCTACAGCATTTCTTCTAGCTTCTCTTCAGTGCTGTCGATAACATATCCTCCATCAGTGGAATGTCTGTATTGCCCAATAGGGGAGCCACGAGCTATACCTGTCCCTTGAAAACTTGAAATGTGATTAGGGAAACTGAGACACTGAATTTTTCATTTTATTTTACTTCACTTTATAACCAATATCTGGTTTGTGACTACTCTGTGTGATTCTATTTGTTAGAGTTATGATATTTATGACATTTTCAGTAGGTTGCTGTAGGCATCAAATAATTTATATGTATGTCCTGCCATTTTTTAAAGAGATATCTGAGGAAGTTGAGAACTTTATTTCCATAGTATTGCAATGTCATGAACTAGTCAAAAAGCATTTTGGCTATCAGCATAAATATTTAACCTTTTATTTTAAACAACTTGAATCTTTGCCCATCAACTCTTAAAGGAATGACTTCTGAAATGGCTTTATGTAGTACATTTTCTATTTTTCTTGCTCTCACAAAGTCATTTTACAATATTGATGGTAATGTTATTTAAATTCTCAGTTTGTTTTTTTCTATCATAGGTTCTTCCTACCACAGTATGTTTTTTAATATCCCCCCTCTGCTCTCTTGTCTTCGTATATATTTTATAGTTCAGGAGAATAAGTATCAAATTAGATCCTGAATTTTACAGCAAATTTTTATCTTTCTGAGGTTTGGGACAGTCATTCTTTATACCTTAAATTGGACTCTTTAGACTAGTGTTTAAATTTACCAACTCTAGATCTGCTTTCTGCTCCTGTATTTTAACGGGATATTATGTGATGTGATTGTTTCCCTATTGAGATTGTACCTTTTTCTGTGATTGTTACCTTTTCTCAAATAAAGTGTGACACATTTAAGAAACGAGGGGAAGGAGTAGCGGGAGCAGAAGCGGGCGTGAGTGAGTCGTGAAAGCGAAGCTAGGTAGAAATGGGTGCAGGGAGGACGGGCTTCTGAAGGTTTGAGTGGAAATGAACTTAAGCACCTTTAAGAGAGATTATTTTGGAGTGTTTTGAGTTTTCAGTTAAAGAAGCTGACTGTTCTTTGCTCTTTTGTCTTCTTATTCTTTAGAGCTTCTTTTAATTGCACTTATTTTTCTGTAATGGCAATTGTTATTCTAAATCATTTTGTGTTGTTGCTTTTTATCAAGGCATGTGTAAGAATTAGTATTGAAGGAGTAAGTTTATCTAGAAAGAGGGCATTCTGTCAGGAGGAGGTCACAGTTTTGACTTAGAGGAAATCATGACAAACATGAAACAAATCACTATGTTTTTGGGCCACAGTGGGTGCTCATAAACGCTGTCTCAGGTTCTGACCAAGCAGGAGCCTGGAATGGGCTATAGCATCAGGGACATGGCAGTCACTGACTTGCCTCTTTCATGAATTGACAAGCCAGGGAGTGTCCTCATAAAATTTTTGTAGGAGTCCAAGGCAATTTGACCATTCGCTTTTGCACAATGTTTTTGCTGGTAGCTGCTGATATCAGGGCTGGCTACCACTGATTGATTTGGTTCAACTATGCCTCCTTCTGTTCCCTATGGGATACTCAATAGATGCAAGATAAACCAGAAGTAGATGCAGGATAAACCAGGATAAACCAGGATAAAACAGAAGTTAAGACTATACAAATAGCAAAGCAAAACAAGCAAAGAGTAAACCTTTGCCTGTTTAAAAAGAGTTTCCTGTGCCTGACAAAAAGCCCTGGTTGAAAGGTAAAGGATCCTAGAGGTACAAGGTGGGCCTCCATGTTCTAGACAGACATGTGAGAACAGGGATGGGGTTGGATAGCGAAGGTGACAGCATGAGCAAGAGGGCCGAGCCCCTCGCTGAATGCTGCACCCACCAAGGTTAATAGCAAATATTTTTACCCAATGGTGACCCTCCAAAATAAAAGGATACTTCGTACAAATTTGTACTTTTATTACAAATCTTAGGATAACAAATTTTGCAATGAAAACTCAGTGAAGAAAGTTGGAGTTTAGGTTATTGTTAACACAGACTCACATGGTGGCAGATCTGAAGGAATGTCAGTTTGGAACTCAATGCAGGGCAGGCCTAGTGAAGAACTCTTCTTTGTGTGAAGATCCCACTGAATGCTCCCAAGTCAGAGTCTTCAAGATAATCTTAATGGCAGCTCCAGAATTTTCAAGGATTAAGACCATTGTTCAATATCTGAAATAGTGCATAAAGCTGAATTCACTGCTTACTTAAGTTAGGCAAAGCATATTCTTAAACTTATAGGGTTTGGGGAAGAGTTGCACTCAGGGATGATAGAGGGGAGAGTGAATTCAACCAATTGTAGAAGCGTGGCAACCCAGGTGAGTCTGTTGTTCACTGACTGGCTTTTACAAATAGATTCCCTGGAGTGTGCCTATTATTGGCTGATTTTCAGAAGCAGTGGACTGACACTGATTGCTTGGCTTTCAGACATAAGTTCTTTGAGATCTTTTGACATATATTGATTTATAAAAGATTAAACTTGTTCTGCTGGATACCTGTTACCATGATTGCATAGGTTTGTCATTAATTTATTAAGAAGATTCAAATCATCTATAAAACAAATTACACTTTTCTGAGGATTTTGGGGAATTTTTTATTCTTAGTGAATGGGTGTTATCCTGGAAAAGCAATAAGGGTGCTTTAGGTAGTGGTAGGAAAATATTTCAGGGCATTGTAATATCATGTTCAGAGGCTTAGTGATTGAAAAACACATAGTACGTATGGAAACTGCACATTTTATATGACTGGACTTAGATTGCTAAGAGAAATGTGAATTGGTATTAGAGAAATTTCTTGAAAATTGGTTTTCTGAAAACTGATATTTAGTATATGAAGGTTTTTGAAACATTCTTGGATGCTTTAAATTGGGCATGTGTCAATTGACTTTGATTTGTTTCACTCACTTATGGCATAATTCCATAAAAATAGAAAAGACCTTTTTTTAAAGGAAATCTACAGCGCCTTTGCTTTTGCAAGTGGCAGTGTTGAGTTTGATGTAAATGTCAGTTTTGAGTGTGTTTCAAATCTAATTGGTTTGATTGATGAAACTTTTTAGTGAATTTGCTTTTGATAGGTTGGTTATTGACTGGTTGCATGATAAACTGGCTTTTGATGGCTGGTTTTTACATAGGCAGGTGTATTTCTGTATTTGTGCCTGTGTGTGTGCTTAGGGCGGGGACTGTCTGGAGGCTAACTGTATAGTGTCGAATTTAGGAGATTGGCATTTATTCTGGAGGTGTGGTAAGCCACTGATAGGTTTTTAAGTACTGAAGTAACATCATATTAAGGCTTTGGAATGTTTGGAAAATGGGCTTATGGTGCTAGATGGAGATAGGAGAGAAGTATTGAAGCAAAAAGATTAAGAAGAGGCTTCTCAGTAATCCCAACCAAAAGATGATAGAAACATGAATTAAGGCTCTTAACAGAGTGAGTTGGAATAAATGGATGGATTTAGGAGTACAATATTTAGAAAGTAGGATTTAGAGAACCCAGCCTTTTGAATGGGGGTGGGGGGTTGAGCGAGTTACTTATTGAAATGCGTGACTCTCTCAGTAGGAGAAAAATAGGAGAGTTGGGAAAGGTAATGACTTTATGCTTGGTAGATTTGTCCATATCTAGTGTGAGATTCAGATTTTTAGGAGGCAATTTTATATGATTTATTTGAACCTCTAAGCTTTGACTTAGAGGAGACATCCAGATATGGAACGGGGTCACCAAGACCACCCCCAGATTTGATGATTTTCTAGGAGGACTCATAGGACTCAGCAGACAGTTGTAATCCCAGCTATGATTTAACAGAAAGAGGATACAAAGCAAAATTGGCATACGGAAAAGGTGCATTTGGTGACGTCTGGAGGACACCAAGCATAAGCTTCCCAGTTTTTTTCCAAGTATCAAATTGCGACAGCTATTGTGAAAGATAGTCTACTGAAGAAGCTCATTAAAGGCCCTGCCCATTTTTTAAAACTGAGGGTTGGTTATGTAAGTATCCTCTGCCTAGCACATACCAGGACTGGTAGGCTGCACATTTTTATAATTAATACATTTTTACTTTATTAGATAACTACAGCAGTTCAGCAGTGTGTTCAGTACTTTGAGTTATGCGAGACCATGAAAGCTGATGCTATTGTAGACCATTCAAAGTATTGTGGTAAGTGTGATTTTCTCTGTTATATACTTTAAAAAATGGTACAGTTTATTAATAAAAATAGCTTAGTAGTAACTTATTTTTAATAGTTGTATGATAAATTACCTCATTTTGCTAGTATAAAATATTTTCACAAATTTAAAGTATATACCATAATTATAGCTTTTCAGTTTTCCTTATTTTTCCCTCAAAAAATTGGGCCAAAAAGTGCATATTATACACAGCAAAATACAGGTGCCGCTTTGTACTCCTAAATCCCCTCACCTCTTCACCCATTCCCCCAAACCCTCCTCCCCTCTGGCAGCCATCAAAGTGCTCAGTACCCATGATTCTGTCCCTGTTCTTCTTGTTTGCTTAGTTTGATTTTTAGATTAATCTATTAATACCTAAGTATTTATTGCCATTTTATTGTTCATAGTTTTGATCTTATTCTTGTTCTTAAATAAGTCTCTATAACATTTTGTATAGTAATGGTTCAGTGATGATGAACTCCTTTAGTTTTCTCTTGCCTGAGGAGCTCTTTATCTGCCCTTTGATTCTTAATGATAGCTTTGCTGGGTAGAGCAATCTAGGTTGTAGGTTCCCACTTTTTATGACTTTGAATATTCCTTGCCAATTCCTTCCTGCCTGCAAAGTTTCTTTTGAGAAATCACCTGACAGTCTTAGGGGAGTTACCTCTCCTGTAGGTAGCTAATTTCTTTTCCCTTGCTGCTTTTAAGACTCTCTGTTTATCTTTAACCTTTGGCATTTTAATCGTGATGTGTCTTGGAGTGGACCTCTTGGGATCCATCTTGTTTTGGACTCTGTGCTTCCTGGACTTGCATGTCTGTTTCCTTCGCCAAATTAGGGAAATTTTCTTTCATTATTTTTTCAAACAGTTACAATTTCTTGCTCTTTCTCTTCTCCTTCTGGCACTCCTATGATGTGAGTGATGGAATGCTTAAAGTTGTCCCAGAGGCTGGTTACTCTGTCCTCATTTTTTTTTATTCTTTTCTCTTCTTGTTGTTCTGATTGGGTTTTTTTTCTTCCTTATGTTTCAAATCATTGATTTGATTTACAGCTTCATCTATTCTACTGTTGTTCCCTGTAAATCGTTCTTTATTTCAGTCAGTGTATCCTTCCTTTCTGACTGGATCTTTTTTATGCTGCTGAGGTCCTCTCTAAGTTCCTTGAGCATCTTTATAACCAGTGTTTTGAACTCTGCATCTGATAGCTTGCCTAACTGCATTTTGTTTAGTTCTTTTTCTGGAGTTTTGTTCTGTTCTTTCATTTGGGCTGTATTTCTTTGTCTTCTCATTTCGGCAGCCTCCCTGTGTTTGTTTCTACGTATTAGGTAGGGCTGCTTTGACTCCATGCTTTGGTAATGTGCCCTAATGTAATAGATGTCCTGTAGGGTCCAGTGGCACAGCCTCCCCATTCACCCAAGCTGGGTACTCAAGCGTTGAGTACACCTTCCTCTTGTAGCCTTGGTTCCTGTTGGCAGGTCAGTGGGAGGTATTTGCCCAGGCCAGTCAGCTGCAGGGACTGGCTGTAGCCACTGACCACCAACCTCTACCCTCTGGAGGATCTGCAGTGCAGGGGCAGGGTGGTGGTGCTCTGACCTGGTCTCTAGCTGACCACTGGGTGTGCAGGCTCTGGGGTTTCCTGGGTGGTGCAGGCCAAGGTCAGCCCCCACCTTGGTTTTGCTCAAGGCCACTCTGCGTGAGCTGTAAAGCAATCTGAGGTGGCTGCTACTTGTACTGAGCTTGGAGATTCCCAGTCAAAGCCAAGCTGTGAATCTAGGCTGGCTGCTGCTCGTGCTGTGACTAATTATTGATTAAAATGACTATTCTTTTACAGTCAAGATTCTTCTGTATGCTAATGTCTGTATACCTTTATTATTCCTAATTCTACTGCCCCGACCATAATCCCTTACACAAATACATCTTATTTATTGTGAAAGAATAAACTTTGTTTTAAAATTTTTCACAGAGAATTTTCTTCCTATTCTGGATTTTTTTCTTACATTGCAAAACTTGTCATGTGAATTAGGTGTTTATCATTCTATTATTTTATTTGTCAGTTCTCTAAGTAAATATTAAGTTCTCTGTGAGTATGAATATACTTTTTTTTTTTTTAATCCCTGGGTAAATCTTTATCTAACTCAAGCAAGAAAAATGGCTAAAGACTGACAGTTAATGGGCTTCAAAAGTCAGTGTTTCATACTACAGGACAAAGTACAGAAGACAGAATTCATTCTTCAGGAGGAATAAAAAGATAAAAAAGGAAAGGATAGAAAGTTTATGGAAATATTTATAAATTTATGGATTTTTCTAGTTTTTTGATGTTGAAATGTTTTTAGGTATCACTTTTTTTCCAGCCTTTTGTGGCTTTTCTTTCTTCTGTTTCTTCTCAGGGTGCTTCACTGCATTTTTCTGCCATGCCTTTCAGAATTTTTGCTCTTTTTTCTTCCAGAGTTTCCTGACTTCAGTTTCTCAACTTCAGGTTTAACCTTCCATCTTCTCTGGTCCTTAGGAAATTGTGCAGAGAGCATTTGTGACATAAATTGATAGTGCACAAATATTTTTCTAACCTCAGCTGCTCTTTGCGTCGCTTTGGGATCCTTTGAAATGTTCTTCCTTTAGTGTTTCATAATAGCTATTGCAAGCCTTCACTGGTCTCATTGAATGCCCTGCATTGCCCCTGACCACTTTTCTCTCAAGAGAAGACCTTGCATCCTCCTCTACTAAGAAAAATGGAACTTTCCAGATTGGAATTCCCCAAATGCTCTGCTTCTCTGCCTACAAATTCATGTTTATATGCCTTTTTCAATACTACCTTTCTCTGGGCTGCAGTGAAGGGATATCATTCTGTTCCAGGTTGATCTCTTTGTCTGTCTTTGATTCTGTTCCCATCTGGTAGTCATTGCTTTTGTTTTAAAAACAGGACATCGCTTTATTTGTTATTGTGTCTCCCTTTCTTTTGGTATATTTCCCTGCATCCTCTAAAGCTACTTATATGTCTTTCATATAAAAAACTGAGCAAATTCACATGTACCTTACCTCTCTGCTTCTGTTCAGAGAAAATTCTTCTAAGTATTCATTGTATACCCAGGCCCCATTTCTTTACATGTTGTTCACTTTACTTTTCTTATTCATCCCTTAGCCGCAGAAATGAGACCTCTATTTCCGGTGCTCCATGACCTTCCCCTTATCAATTCCTTCTCTTTCTTGTCCTCATTCTGCAACATTTGGCTCTGTTGACCCTTTTCTTCCTCTTCCTGGTACCATTCTTTCTTGGATTTCCTCATTGTTATCCGACAAATTCTTAGCCACTAAAAAGACTCTTTTCTTTATATGTTTCTACTCACAAAAGTTTTCCCCTTTGTTCATTTCTCACCTTAGTCTACTTGTTCTTTCTTGGGGGAGCCATTCACTCTCATGGTTTCAGATATTTTATATTTATATGTATATCATGACTCTGAAATATTTAAGTCTGTTCTCCTTTCTTGAATTCTAGACTCATTTACTCATTTTGCTTAGTGTAACCATCTGGATGCTCCATGGCATTTCAATATTAAAATATTAAGAACTGAAATTACTTTCTTCTCTTTCTAGACCTTTTTTTAAAAACCCTCTTTAGAATTACTTAAACAGGAGAAAGAAACTATGTGCACAGATATTTGAGTTAGGAACCTGGGAATTTTTTTTCACGGTTCACACGCACTTCTCTCTAAGGCATATTGATTTTATTTTATAAACATTTATTGTTACCTGTTTGCTCTTCACCATTCTTTTTGCTGATACTTTTATTCATGATTTTTTTTGATGAGTCTTATTTCAAGTCGTGATCTTTTTCCATTGACCTTTTATGCTGCCATCAGAGTCAGTTTTTCACATGCATATTTGATTGTTGCTTTTCTGCTTAACACCCTTTGATATTGTCCCGATTGCCTCTATAATAGGGCTTATATTTCTTCTGCAGTTAAGTCTCTGTGTTCTGCCCTGGTACCTGCTAGCCTCTTGTCTTTCCCACTTGCCCTCCTTGTTCTATGGCTGTTACCAGACTGTGTGCTCTACTCTGATTTGGAAGCCCAGTTTCTTCTTTTTTTTAAAGTATGTTTTATTGATTATGCTTTATAGTTGTCCCAATTTGTTTTACCCTTTGACTACCTCCACCCAGTACCCCCTTTCCCTCCAGTAATCCCTCACTCCTTAGTTCATGTCCATGGGTTGTATATATAAGTTTTTTGGCTGCCATTTCCTATACTATTCTTAACATCCCCCTGTCTATTTTGTACCTACCAATAATACTTCTTAGTACTATACCTTTTTCCCCCATTCTCACTCCCTGCTGATAACACTCCATATGATCTCCATACCTATGATTTTGTTCCTGTTCTAGTTGTTTGCTTAGTTTGTTTTATAGTTTCAGTTGTTGATAGTTGTAAGTTTGTTGTCATTTTACTGTTCATAGTTTTGATCTTTTTCTTAGATAAGTCCTTTTAACATTTCATGTAATAAGGGCTTGGTGATGATGAACTCCTTTACCTTTACCTTGTATGGGAAGTACTTTATTTGCCCTTCCATCCTAAATGATAGCTTTGCTGGATAGAATAATCTTGGATGTAGGTCCTTACCTTTCATGACTTTGAGTACTTTTTTCCACCCCCTTCTTGCCTGCAAGGTTTCTTTTGAGAAATCACCTGCTAGTCTTATAGGAACTCCTTTGTAGGTAACTTCTTTTCTCTTGCTGCTTTTAAGATTCTCACCTCATCTTTAATCTTGGGTAATATAATTATGATGTGTTTTGGAGTGTTCCTCCTTGGGTCCAACTTGTTTGGGACTCTCTGAGCTTCCTAAGCTTATATGTCTATTTTTCTTTGCCAGATTGGGGAAGTTTTCTTTCATCATTTTTTCAAATAAGTTTTCAATTTCTTGCTCTTACTCTTCCCCTTCTGGCATCCTTATGGTTTAGATGTTGGCACTTTTGGAGATGTCTCAGCATCTTCTTATTCTCTTCCATATTTTTGAATTCTTATTTCTTCATTCTCTACTGGTTGACTATTTATTTCATCCTTACATTCCAAATTGTTGACTTGAATGCTGGCTTCCTTCCTTTCACTGTTGGTTCCCTGTGGATTTTTCTTTGTTTCACTTAGTGTGGCCTTCATTTCTTTCCTTATGCATTTGCCATACTCAATGAGTTCTCTGAGCATCCTTATCACCAATGTTTTGAACTCCACATCTGATAGGTTGGCTACCTCCATTTCACTGAAGTTCTTTTTCTGGAATTTTGATCTGTTCTTTCATTTGGGCCATTATTTCTTTGTCTCCTCAATTTGGCAGGCTCCCTGTGTTTGTTTCTGTGTATTAGGTAGAGCTGCTTTTACTCCCTGTCTTGGCACACCTATTACATTTTAAGAGGTGGAGCCTTAGGCAGTCACCAGGTAGGGGAACCCACTTCACTGCTTTATGGCTCTGTATAAAGGGGTCAGAGAGGGAACAGTGCCACTTTCTCAGCACTTGCCCCATTTCCAGTGACTTCGCGCACTTCCTATATGCACCCCTCTAGCTGTTATTCTGTGGTGGTTCCCAGAGTAGGTAGGTCCCAAGGGACTGGCAGTTTCTTCTGCTGCTACCCCAAATGCCCCTGGTTTTTTACAGCCAGAAGTTATAAGGCTTTATTTCCCTGTGCTGGAACTGTGGCTGCACAGTCTGACCTGGGGCTGGGATAACTCCTTCTCCATATGTCTCTCTTGGTTTCCATCTGCCACATATGAATGTAAGACAGCCTGTTCCATCAGCTGCCGCTGCCACACCATATTCTCTCTGCCCTGGCTCTCCATCCCTGCCCCTCCTACATGTCTGGATGAATATTTCTACTCTAAATCCTTGGTTGTCAGACTTCCATACAGTTAGACTTTCTGGAAGTACTGGTTGTTTTTTTGTTTTGTGGTTAGTTGTGATCCTTCTTATGGTTGTGTGAGGAGGTGAAGTGTGTCTACCTATGCTTCCATCTTGGTCATTCGGTTCTTGCTTCTTACTGTTTTTTGACACTGGTAAATAGTTCAAGATCTCATACAAAACAGGTACTCAATAGATCACAAATGTGTGGATGAATGAATGAACAGATGATAAATATCTTAGAAGGCTTATATATTTTAGAGGTTCTAATTTCATTTGCTAACGTGGTTATAAATAGGATCTTTTCTAGCATTGATTTTTATTTATTTATTTACTTATTTATTTTTTGGTATTTTTATTGAGTATGCTGTTATAGTTGTCCCATTTCCCCCCTATATCCCCTCTGCCCTGCACCCCATTTCATCATCCCCATACCTCTT
>PVJD01006326.1:75547-100019 GCA_004026545.1 Mormoops blainvillei
CACCCCACCCTCAATCCTTCCATTTGGCTTTGTCCATGGGTCCTTTATGCACGATCCTTGATGACCTTTCCCATCCTTTTCCCCTGTCATTGCCTTCCCTCCTCCCCTCCTCCCCTCTGGTTACTGTCAGTTTGTTTTTTATTTCAGTGTTGCTGATTATATTATGCTTGCTTGTTTATTTTGTTGATTAGGTTCCACTTATAGGTGAGATCATATGCTATCTGTCTTTCACTGACTGGCTTATTTCACTTAGCATAATTGGTGAAATTAAACACTAATGTTTTCTATTGATTTACTCCCTCCCTTAACTTACTCTTGAAGTCGTTCTTGTTGACAGATGATACCTCTGACAATTTTAGCATATATTTTTTCAGAATGAACACTGTATGCATATTATACTTTTGTGAGTTAGTTAAATTTTATAATGAATACTTTTCTCCAGAGAGTTAGGTGTCAAAGGATCTTAGGAAACAGTGAGGAAAAAATTATTTTAAAATTTACACCAAGTGTCTGCACTATAGACTGCAAACTTGTTGAATGTTTAGAAGGTAATGATGATAGGAACTATAAAATATATTGGCATTAAAATAAATGAATTGTTTGCTTCTCTCTTAAGGGAACAAGCAGAAAACTTTCTACTACTCAGGGCAAGAATTACAATATATTTATTTCATCCACTCTCTGTGCCTTTTGGGAAGATTATTGATCTATATACAAGGCAGAAAGCTATTTCCCATAAAGCTGAAGAATAGAAAAGGTATGTACAATTAGGATAAATGAATATGTCTTGATATAGTAAGATTTGTGCACTGTGGATTATAGAACTTGAAAATATTGCATGGTCTTTTCTATGGTACTTAGCAACATACCTTTTTGTCCATTGACAATAGCTTGTACACCTTTAGTGATACATTTTTGTTCTTTTCCAGGGTGTGCTTTTCCCTTCACATGTAGTTTGTTTTCCTATTTATCCAGCCTTCATGCTCACATTTTTTCTCTTTGCCTTTCACAATTCTAGGCATATTGAATGCACTATCCAGATCTGGATTTAGAACTAGAGGATCTTGTTTAAGTTCTGGTTCTTTATAAACTAGTTGTGATCTTTTGCACTAATTGCTTAACTGTAGTTTCATTTTCTCTCTTTGTAAAAATGGAATCATGATATCAAGGATGCTGGGCTCACAGAATTTTTGTGATGCACAAACATGAGGTTTGAGAATACTGTTTTATAAATTGCAAAGCCCTACACCATTTGATATTTTTCTGTGTTATCGTTACCCTATGTCCCATTTTAAGTTTTCTCCATCAAACTTCAGTACATGCTATTATCATCTTTAACTCCCTTAAAACTTTATAGGAGGAATATAGTATTAAGATCAGCATTTTCTGTAATGTGCCAGATAGTAAATATTTCGGGTGTTGTGGGCCACACACGGTCTCTGTTGTATTCTCTGTTCTGTCTGTGTGTATGTGTGTGTATACATGTACTTATGTGTACAAAAGAGAGTTATTATAGCAAGCCTGAGACTACCATCCTTAGAAAAAGCCCTTGCAAGGTTGGATCTTGGCTGCCAACTAGGAACTTGGATATCTCACTCTTCCCAGAAGTGGTACAGTGTTTGCATACACAGTGTGGTTTATGATGGATACCTACTGTCCTTCTGGGAGTCTGGAGTCCCGGTGTGTGCTAGGCTGAGGGTGCTTTTGTGATCAACTGCCAATAAAAACCTTGGGTACCAAGCCTCTAGTGAGTTTCCCTGGTAGACAACATTTTATATGTGTTGTCATAAGTTGTTGCTGGAAGAATTGAGTGTATTCTGTGTGACTCCACTGGGAGAGGACCCTTGGACCCTTGCACCTAGTTTGCTCCAGACTTCACATTTTGAACATTTTCACTTTGTATTCTTTTGTTGTAAAAAAAAAATGTAGCTGGGAGTACAACTATATTTTGAATCCCCTAAGTCCTAGTGGTGAATTATTGAATTTGGGCATGGTTTTGGGGACATCTGACACTTTTACATACCTTGAAAATTAAAAGCAATTCTCAGCTTGCGAGACTTACAAAATTAGACCATAGTGGCAATAGTTTACCAATCCTGTTATAGAGTATCTCTATTTTGAACACTTATTTTTACAGTTTCTTCATTGTTTTACTTTCCTAAATCTTTTCTTCTGAGTTAGGCTGATTGTGAGCTCCTTGAGAAAAGAAGCTGTTTTATATGCTTCTCTTGTATTCCCCATGGTAGTGTAATTCTATGTATAATGAGTACTCTGTAGAGAATTGACTTTCAAGAGAAGAGCTGCCATTTAATAGGATATTGTTAAACTTTACAAAAATAGAAAGATTGATATATACTTATGATGTTATTGTAGGTATTTAACTGAAGTTTATATGTTTATCATCTGTCATTTATTTAGCACTTTGTATTGACTTTTAACATCTGCATTTTGGTCTGTCTGATATCATAGGTCATCTCTAAACTCAACTTTGAGAAATCTATTTTATTCTATTAGCATAGGTCCATGTTTACCTTTAAATTTCACATGTGGTTTCACCAGAATCTTCTTAAGTGAAGATTCTTAGGAGAGGTTGGTAAACTATAGTCAATAGGTCAAATCTGGTACACTGTTTGGTATGGCTTGTGAGCTAAGAATGGTTTTTATATTCTTAAATTATTGGAAAGAAGCACATGAATAGTATTTTTTAATGTGAAAAATATATAAATACCTATTTTAGTATACATAAAGTCTTACTGGAAAAGGGCCACAGTTGTTCATTTGCATATTGTCAGTGGCTACTTTAATGCTACCACATCACAATTATTAATGATAGAAACTGACCACAAAGTCTAAAATAGTTACTGGCTGGTTCAGAAAAAAATTTCTGACCTCAGTTCTGCTGTGCTATGTAGGTAAGTTAGCTGGACCAACATATTAAACTGAATTGCTCCTGATTGAATAAAATAAAACAATCCTGATCAGATTCATAGGTCTTCTGATGATAGATGTACATTAACTGATTGGTCCAACATGAATGGTTAAACCGCACTGTCACAAAGCACATGCTGCACCACTTGCCACCTTTTAATTTACTGTGTCTGATTTGTTCTTCTGCATTCTTCTTTCTTGGATTATAGCCTCCTTCTCCCTGATCGTACCACAGTCTGTATGAAAACTCAGATCAGGGGGACGGGAGCTCAGTTAAAATTTTTTTTAAGTTGTAAGTAGATGCTAGAAAATAATTTTTTTCTATTTCTTTTTGATGATTCAGTATCCCTTACAGATCTTCTGGTTCTGTTTACTAAACTTATATATTACTCACCAAGTTGTCCAAAGATGACGTCAGCTGCACATTTAGGTAATTATGCTTTTATTTTAAACAGAAAAATAGAAAACCTCTAAAAAATATATAAGTATTTTATTGTCTAGATGTTTTGAGTGACTGACCTAGTTTAGTTGAGAGATTTCATAAGATGCAGTATTATTCATAATAAATTACCTTGGTCCTGGAAGTAAACCATGGAATTTAAATTTGTTTATTGATGTTTTAAGATGTTTCTAATCTGTCTACTTCCTTTTCATTTAAAATAGATTTTGCTGGGAATTTTAATGTTGCTATATATTAAGATCAAGATGTTCTTAAGAAATGCTATTAAGAGAAGTTCGATTGATGGGCACCGATATATTCTTTCTTGATATTTTCTATCCTTTCTATTTTCCTGGATGTTTTTATCACCTTGCTATTTTTCATTTCACAGCCAGAACTTCAGGATCTTCTTTTTTACTAAAGAATAAAACAAAACAAAAATACCCCACATGCTTCATGTTTTTTAGTAAAATGACTGTTAGTGTTTAATATTTCAAAAGCATTTTAATATTAACATTTAAAGATACATAATTTTTCCTTTGAATATCAGTGAAAGTTTGCAAGGTGAAACACTTTATCTAAACACTCTCATAATCCATTGGGTCTTAGTGTCCTAAACTTGTAAGGTACTCTAGAAATGCTGACACAAATTCTGAGAGAAACTCAGGTGCACCATAGAAAGAAAGATTTGGGTCATATCTTAGTACTATAATAATACATCTGTCAGTTAGTAGTTTATATATATGCAGTCGTAACACCTTATTAGTCCTAACAATAGTTCTCAGACTTCTTTTTGCTTTTAAAACATTTACATCTATAAATTACTAGGTTAGGTCACCCTGCTCTAAGCTCCTGCAACACACTATGCTTCCTTCGTGATAAAAATTTTCCTTCATTATAATAGTTGCTAATGTCTTGGTTCACTATCTAGTGGACTGTTTTTTGTCTTATTTCTGTCTACAGTGGTCAGCACAGTGCCTGGCACATAGTAGGCACTCAAAAATAGTAGATAATTGGATGGATGAGTGAATGGCCATATTTTCATCAGTAATATCTCTTATTGCAAACAGAGTTTCTTACCTGGAGTTGGTTGAAAAAAATTACTTAACTTTTCTTTTCCATTTTCTTTTTGTCAAGTATTGACTTGAAGTCTTAGTGTGTTCATGGAGTATTGAATGTTGTAACATAAGTTTAGGACATTGGCGTTATGTTAGTATTGTATCTTTTTAGGTCAACCTTACACTGCTAACTTTTAGTTCCTTAGTTTCTTCATGTAAAACACTATTTTCTTAGTACATCAGGTCAGATAATCTGAAAATACATTAATTTATGAAACTAAAAATATCTTTATTTTAATGACCATTCCTCATGTTATTTTTATGTATATTTGTTTTCCTGTATGTATTTACAAGAAAATTTCAAGAAAATTTGAAGAAAATTTCAAAAATTCTGATTCATTTCATTGGTTTTATGGTACTATAAGAAGTATACTAATCTAAAAGAAAGTTTCTCCTCTCCTCCGCCTTTTTGGCCATTATTTTGTCTTAATGACTAATTTTCTACCAGGATCAACACCTGAATACACTTAATATTATATATAATAATAAAAGAGAAATTAAGTGTTTGCCAGGAGGAGTTAAGCTGTAAATTTGCTTCTAACTTCATTGTCTTTTGGCATTCATTTGTCATTTACTCACTTTTTATTAGCTTGAAGATATGTTAAACTAATTGATATCTCCTTAACTTTTAGGTTATGATTTGGTAATGCATCATTCTTTGGGCACTGAGTTGTGTGATTTTCAAACTATTTAACCTTGTGTTGAACTTTTTTGGAATAGCAATAGCTAACCCATAAATAAAAGGCATATTAAGTACTTAATGTCTAAAGGTTTAATTAAAAAAAAATACTTCTTGCATTACAGAGAATTACTGTCCTGCAGGTATGGTGACTGAAGTTCTGCAGATACTCTGTGATCAGAAGGAATGTGCAATCGATTGCTTATATAACAACACTGTGGTTGAGGCACTTCTTCAGCCTATTCATAATTTAATGAAAGGAACTAAGGTTGGTTTTATTTACTAAAGAGAAAAAGCCTCTTATTTGGGTATTAGTGAATATTCGGTGGAACTTTATTTCTAAATTTGACATACTTGAAATATGATTCTCTTATGCTATCTTTCCATGTGTGAATGCATTTTATCTTGACGTGGATTTTTACTTATTGTTAAATCATATTTATGCAGTCAGTTGATTTATTAGTTATGACAATGTGAGAGAAAATAACATCTTATATTTTTTTCTAGTTTGGCTTAGATATGCTGATTGTAAAAACTAAGAAAAGTTATTCTATTAAGAAGCTATTTGTGTTTCAAATCTAGTAAATCTTGTGAATGTTTTGTTGTTTTAATGGTGATTTTATAGCCTTTGGAAATGTGATTATTTTTCTGAAGAGCCGGCTTTGTTTTATATGAAGAACTAGTATTACTTGAGGAAAAAAACTTATAAACATCGTTGTCTGAACATTTATATGTCTCACTACAGTTTATACAGTATATTTCCTCACATTATATAACTTAACCCCCACAACTGAGGCTCAAAGAAGTAACTTGTTAAAGGTCAGATGTTTAGCAGGTGGCAGAGTTGGTACCACTACTAGAACTGTTGCCTGTAATATATCCCTCCACTTCTGTCACTTAATCTTCTGGGGAATGACTTAAAACTTATCAGTAAACTAAATCCTTTTGCCTTTCCATGTCTACAGTAGGTAATGTTTTTACTGGTTTCATCTCCCTCCTACATGTACCCCTCAATGGACTGGGCCACTACTCATCAATCCGTGTATTCATTACTCATTGCTCACTCAGAAAGTATGAAACATTTATGTGCTGGTGGTACAAAGTACAGGATTGTGAAAGATAAAGGGATGTAATGATAAATTATTTGATGATCTTATAGTCAACCTTGGGAAAACAAAATAAACTGAGGAAAACAAATAGAATACCTAACACAGATATATATATATATATAAATATAATGTATATATACATACACACGTGATATATACACACACACACACGATGTATATATATCTGTGTTAGTTATTCTATATTCTGTATATCTTAATATATATCTCATATATATGGATGCCATAATATAAATAGTATTGTGAAATATAACCCATATACCAGAGCTGAGAAATGTGTTCTTGGATCTTATACAATACTTATTGTTTGTGTCTTTGCTTTTATATATGTTTAACTTTTTATTTTCTTTTCATATCTTTCCTTTGCTTATAAATATGTCTTGAGTCTGTCTCAGTTGGGATAGGAGAAACTCTTGATTATACACATATTTAGCTACCATTTGTGATCTTTTTAGTGATAAGCTTTTAATTATGGAAGGCTACCACTGTCTTGACTTCCTCTCTTTCCAGCCATTTTTCATGTCATTGTGTTATAATCTTGCCTCCATCACGTCACTGAGGTAGCTTTGATTGCTATTGCCTATAACTTCCTAACTATGTATCTAGTGACCACTTTCAGACTGTTATTTACCTGATTGTTGACACACTAGACAGCTTCTGAAGTTATGTTTACTTGGCTTCCCCAGGATCATTCTGTTTTCTCCCTCTTTTTTACAATGATGCCATAAAAATTAATGGAGAAAAGATAGTCTTTTCAACAAATGTTGCTTGAGTAATTGGATATCCATAGGCTAAAAAATGAACCTCGGTGGCATCTTATGGTATATAAAATTAATTACAAATGGACCACATTTTTCCTACCGTTCTTACCGTTCTTTCTCTCTCACTTCTGAGGGCTCCCCTTCCAGGTCTTGGCTGTCTTCTGTGTTTCAGGACCTGGTTCATTTTCTTTCTTCTCAGTACACTTTTCCCAGATGATCTTCTCTAATCCCATGGATTAGATGCATAGTTAACTACTAAATTTCAGTCTCTTCAGCTCCAGATTTGTCTTTAGCTGCCTGCTGAGCACCTTCTCTGGTTATTCTATGAGCTAGTCAAACTCAACATTTTCAGAACAGTATATTTATGCCCATACTCCACCTCTTCAAGTTTGCGTTCATTGCGCTGCACGGGAAAGAGGACTGTTATTAAATCTAGACCCCTTTCTCACTCTTTTCATTCAATTTGAATTTAAGGCCTCTAGGTTTGTTTTCCTATTTATCTCTAAAAATCCATGTATTTCTGTTAATCCTCACTTTACTGCCTTTGTCTAAACCCTGATAATTCCTTGACTGGAATGTTGAAATAATTTTCTTATATTTTTTCAGTCCCATGCTTTTCTAGCCTGTCCTCTATATTGCCATGAAGGTCACCACAATCCTTTTCTGCTTTTTGATTGCTAGATAAATTTCAAACCTTTTAACTAAACATTTATGAAGCTTTACATTTTCTTGTGTCCTACCTATTTTCTTTCCTATATATGCCGGTTATAACACATTTTTGCATTTTCTAAACAAGACTATGGTGTCTCCCTGTGTTGGCACATGTTTTCTTCATTCTGGGAAGTCTTAAACTTGGTTTATATAAAAGCTTCCTCTCTTCAGACTACGGGTTATGATTTTTTTCTGAAATGTTTTGATTCCAGCAGTGAAGTGATTTTCTCTATACAATAAGTACTCAATTTTGTTGATAGGTTCTGTGACTTTAAGAGAAACAACATATAAGAAAGTCAGTTTTACCATAAAATAATTGACATAAACAAGAGTTAAGTTCCTACAGCATCTTATCAACATTGTAATGAAACAAGGTTATTCAAGGACCTGCTCTATTCCTGTGTTATGTACTTCTGTAATTGTACTTATGCTGTAATTATTGTTGAGATTAAGGGACAGTCCTCTGGCTCATAACAGACATTCAGTATTTAACTTAAGACATTCGGTATCATGCATTGAACCACTGCTATATCATTGGCTTTTTGCTGTGTTATTGAAATAAGGAAATGGTTAAGACATATTCTTTGCCTTTAAGGAACCTACTTTAATAGGAAAGGCAGATTACTAAACAGAAAATATTGAAAATGGGGAACAGAAAGTTTAAAAAACTTTGGGTTTGTATGAGTGAAGGAAAATATTCTAGGCAGACAAGTTGTTTTAAGAAAGATAGGTAGTGCGAAATACACTAACTTAAGTCTAATTCAATTAGGGATTCTCAGGTGAATATACCTGATTCATTAAGTTAAGTTAATCTACTGAATTATTGGAGTATATTGGTTGCATTATGTATATATTCAGATTTATTATAGAGATTATGTGCATTGGCATCCATGCAGATACAGGTAAATCAGTAGGTCCCAGAAAGAATAGGAAATTTAGTAGACTCAGGCTCCTGGGTAGGTTCCAGCATTAACATGACTCTCTAGTTTTTAGTATTTGCTTTGTACTAATTTGCTATACACTGGCAAAGACATTTTTAGTACTTCCATTTAAAATAAAAAATGAGGAAATATGATTGGTCCAGCCTGTGTTTTCTCATTAGGTCACATCATTGACTATTGGCGAGCCCATGAATAGGGTGTCCTTAGTCAGACCCACAACTCCTGCATGGCCAGTCAGTCGGAGGGAAGGATGGTACCCTGTAGATGGGATGGTAGTGTGTTAAATACCATGTATAATAAAATTGGATTGCATATACAAGGAAACCTTATTTTATTATGCTAAGATTTATTGCACATGCCAGCCAAAAGATTACAACCCGTTTTATTGCCGTGGTCTGGAACTAAACCTGAATATCTCCAAGGTATTCCTGTACAGGAACCCGGTGGGCAGCAAGTAAAGGAAAAAATGGTAATAGAGGAGCTACTGCATCTGCCCACCAGAATTATATACAGAATTGTAATAGGAGCAGGGATTCTCTCAGCTGTCTTAATAAACAATAACCGATTTGTGTTAAAAGTCTGTGTTAGCCCCACAACTGGTAAGAGAATCTAATCTAATGACACCTTTAATTCAGACATATTATTTCTCAACCAAACAATTATAACTTTGTTTTTGTTGTGGTAGTATAACTTTGTTAGATTACATTACCACAGTTGAATTTTCATCTGTGATATGTTAGTGTGTCATGAAATTATATGATTTTATCTTTTTAATATATAGGCTGCTCCAAGTTGCTCTGAAACAGCTTTAATTTGTATAGCTGATGTTTTGGCAAGAATTGCATCTGTAGAAGAAGGACTTACCTTACTTCTTTATGGAGAAAATATGAACTCTTCTCAAGAAAAAAGGTACATGTCTGTTTTAAATAATTTGTGGAATTTTTAATATATTTTATCAGTTTGATTCAAAGTTTCCAAAATGTCATGCTATATGTTAATGGAAATATGGGTAACTATTCTAGGTATAGTTAGTTTCCTGACCAGCCACTAATAACATATTGATCATCTTCAGAAAGTTGAAGAAGTAACCAGGATTATGGACTATGCAAGTAGAGCAGGTCTTGATGTCTACTTTCAGAATAAGAATGGGGGAGTTCACTTTAAATGGGATATTTTTGCTCCCTTAGACTTTTCTCTTAAACTTTCAAAACCACACATGATTGCTTAAAGTCAAACCTCACAAAGGTGCACAAAGGAAAAGCTAACTACTTCCTCATCTTCCTTCGGTACAATCACTCAGTTTCATCTCCTGGCATAATTGATGGCAATATTTTGACTATACTTTACACTTTTCTGCACTTATAATGATATGTCAAACATGTATTTATAGTCATAAAATTTTTATACCCTCTCTGATGTCTTTTGGCTATTCCTTTTTTTTTTTTTTCCCATTATGGGTTTATATCTCTTTATATGTTGAGCCCATTTTTTCCTGGAACTTGTAGGAGAGCACTGAGATAAGCAAATGATTTAATCAGCCATGTCTAATCTGCTATCTTGGTCATCTGCTGTTGCTTAATGGCTGTGGTATCTTTCCAGATCTCTTTGAACTCAGTAGATAACTGTGTCATCTATTTCTAGAGTTCTCTTTCTTCTGGGATCAGCTTTCCTGTGCTATTTGGTCTTTTCACATTCCTTCCCTCCCTGTCTGTCCTTCTCCCAGAAGTCTTTAAAACCTTTCTTTTGAATGTCAACTGTACTTGAAAAAAAAAATTAACAAACAAACAAACAAACCTCTTTTCCATTTAGGGATTTCCCCCTTTTTTGTACAATTGCACTCTTATTTTGCTGGGCTTTCAGGAGCAAGTGGAGGCAGATGTATGTGGACACATAAAAGAAAAGAAATTGAACTTAAATCTAATTAAGCCTCTAGACAGAACTTTGACTTTATAGGCAATATGGAGAACTAGAAGAATGCTTGAAATGACATCATGGTGATGCAATTATCCAAATAAAGAATGAGCACAATAAAGAACTTTGATTCTTCAAAAAATCAGTGGCATGGAGAAAAAAATAGGGGTCCTAAATAACTATAATAACTGAATTCATCACATGGAACTTCTTTGAATCCTATTTTGAACAAACCTGTTATAAAAAGGATAATCTTAAACAAGGGAATTTTGATATGGGCTAACTACCAGATAGTATTAAGAAATTGTAATTTTGTTAGGTGTGGGTATTAGCATGTAAAATAGAAACTTTATCAGTTAGAAATGTGTATTGAGTAAAATAACATGATATCTGGGATTTATCATGTGATCTTCAGCAGAGTGGGGGTGAGGGGAGGTCAGAGAATAGGAAAAATATGACTGGCAAATATTATAACTATTGAAGATGGGTGAGAGGTATATCTTGTGTACTACCTACTGTTTTTGTTTCTTTATTTGCTTTTTCACCCCAAAACTAATTAATAGTGTGCTGCTGTGGGGCCAGACAGCCTGAATTTGTTGAGTCTTGCTTGGCTCCTCCTCTTACTAGCTATGTGATATTATTCAGATTCCTTAACTTGTGTAAGCATTAACTATATTTCCTTATCTGTAAAAATTGAGGAATAATAAACTTACTCCATAGGGTTGTTGCAAGGATTGAGTTAATACATTTAAAACACTTAGAATAGTCCTTGGCACATTATGAACATTTACTGTGTTCTTCTTATCTATCACTATTTACTATTAAAATGTCCCAGCCTTTGACACAGGGGGAACCAAGTCCTGTTAGTGGATTAGGTGATATGTAATAAGAGCTAGGAATGGAGAACTCAGATTATGTTTTCACTGTAGAATCAAGCGAATATAGAATAACATTTAAGTGTATAGTTTTGTTGTTCTTTCTATCTTTATATTTTGTTCCTCAATTCTATTGAAAATGCTCCCAGTTTTAGACATCTGCACATGGGTGGGAACAAGAATATTGACATGTCAGAGAAACTATGTCAGGAGGACTAAAAGCAAGCCAAGCAAATGAGGAATCTGTGGAATTAGACTTTTTGGTAGTGCTTTACAAAGTCATGATTTATGATCTTGGAATCACCTTTCCATATCATCCTTTAGTTCTACAGGTGCTCATATAATAGCCCAGTTTTTGAAAAAACTTCTTGATGAAGATATATCTATTTTTTCTGGATCAGAAATGTTGCCCATGGTGAAAGGAGCCTTTATTGCCACGTGTTGCCAAATATATGGTACATGTGAAGGCTTGCAAGTGCTAATCCCTTATAGTTTACATCACTCTCTAGCAAAGGCATGGAAGAAGGTAAGTATTTTAAAATAACTTTTTCCTCCCTGCAAATCTTTATTTCAAATATAATCACTATTGTAGTGTTATGCTTCAGTTAGAATATTTTACTGAGGCAAATATGCATTCTTTTATTTTTAAAGATTTTATTTATTTATTTTTTAGAGAAAGAGGGGAAGGGAGGGAGAAAGAAACATCGATATGAGAGAGAAACATCTATTGGTTGATTCTTGTACGTGTCTTGACTGGAAATGCAACCCACAACCCAGGCTTGTACCATGACCAGGAATTGAACTGGTGACCTTTTGCTCCTCAGAATGAGGTGCAACTAGCTGAGCCACATCAGTCAGGGCCAAATGTGATTTCTTTAGCATCACAATACTCTAGAGGACATAGTGCTTTTTAGTTTGGCACAGGATGACTTTAGTGTCTCCTCTTTATGGGACACAGTTCTAGGACCTAACTGGTTACTACAAAGTCTTTCCTCTGGTAGGAGAGGCTTGGCTAAATTATCTTTGCATAGGCTGACATTCCTGTTTGGAAGTAATGTCTGAGCAATTTTCACAGATGGCTGGATATTTGTTATGAACACTGTAGATCATAATGTGGTAATAGTTAAATGTGTGTATCAGTGGACTTTTTCCCCATTGCTATGCTTTATGAAACACTTTGCATGATATTTAATTAAGAACCAAGTTTAACTTTTGAAGGTAATTTAATTTTAATTACTTTAAGGATCAAATATAAAAATGTAACAAGAGATCTATGGGTCATTCTATCAGTAAAAAAATGCAAATTAATCTGTTATGTTTTAGACAAATTTGTTATCAGAGAGAATTCCTACTCCAGTAGAGGATTCAGATTCTGTTTCTTTGATAGGCCGGGAATCCCAAAACATGTAAGTATAATAGATTAAATTCATCTTGTTTTATATATATTTGCTGAAATAATTTTAAAATGAGAGTGTAATAGACTGCTATAGCAAAAACATTTTACGGGAAGGTAATGATGTATATATAGGATAAAGGAAAATTATGCCTGGGAGGAAGTTTAGAGATCACATAATACTTGTAACTTAAAAAAATCTAGGAATATTTATTCTATTTGCTTCATTTTGTATTTGCATTTTGGGTTAGGAAACTTGACATGTTATATTGTTTCCAGAAAATTTGGAGAATTACCAAATATTAAAATTGGGAACCTAACTAGGAAGTTCAGTAGAAGAAAAGTGTTTTCAAATGCAAAGAAGTCTACTATTTTTCAAAACATGTGAGAATGCATTTTATTAAGATTTTGGAGGGGAAATTATTTACCTCTGTATTTATACCTATTTTGAATTTTGAAGTCTCCATGTTTCTTCTCAGATATCGATAGGTTATGGAGTCATATTAAGGGGGAAATGTGTGTGTGTGTGTGTGTATTTAAAATTAAGATGTGGTGACATATGTTCCTGGATTCTCTTCTTAATTGAGTGCTAGTATAGTCTAAAAAGGTCATAGAAGAATCTTGAGGAATACTCAGAAGAGAAATCCAAAACTAACATTTCTTTTTAGGTAGGCATAACTTAACTAAAAGGAACCAACCAAACAAATCCTTTTGCATTTTTTTAACAACGTCATAGTTCAACAAATAATTATAGCTAATTTCTGGACAATTAACTTTTTTCTGATGTAGTTGTCGTAGACTTAAATCAACTGACATTTTTTTCCTTCAATGAGGGAGTGAGAAAAACATTTCTGCAGTTCATTTTTTAGGTAAATTTTAGATTTTTTTTGAAGCCTGTGATTTTTCATTTTTTATCCATGTGTTCATTTTGTACTCATTTATTCAGTTACTTATTGGGCCAGGTTTTTTTCCTGAGTTTTGAAAATACCTGTGTACTTTAGAGAGCTTGTTGTCTAGTGTAGAATACAAATGAATAAATACAGTGTAGCAATATAGTATGTAAAATTTATGATAGGGGTCAAGCAAGGCACATTGAGAGTGGACTTACAGGAGAAATCTTCCCAGAAGTTGTTGATAAAGTAAGTTAAAGAGAATAATGGATATTAACTATCTAAAAGGGGGAGAACATTGTTCCTTGTGGAATAAATGGTGTGTTCAATAGGCTAGAATAAGAGGGAACATGATAATGTACTTAACACATTTTACTGTAATTTTATATTTTTAATGTCAGAGTCTGAGAGTACTAGTAAGTTATACACCACTCCTTTCATTCTGAGTTGTGAACCAATTAATAGACAAAAAGTCAAGCAGATCAAAACACTGAATAACATACACTTCCTAAAAATTGATTTCAAGACAGATTTGCCCTTCTGTCACAGTCAATAGTGGACAGTTGTAAGATTCCCCCTAAGGCCATGCTGCAAAGATCAAACCTAACTACTTAGTAGAACAAAGCAGAATATGTGCTTCCTACAGGTAACTGGATCACAAGGAGGAAGTGGACTGGGGGTGAGGCACTGAGCCCAGCGTCCTTAGGTCAACCTCCACATCTCCAACCCGTTTTTCTTCCATGGGGAGAAATGAGTGATTAGACAGAGAAAGGGAAGCAGTGGTAAATAGGGGACTGTGCTACATGTGGAAACTTGATGCCAGGGGAAGAGGAGGCTCCCCCAGTATTTGATATTAATGTCTTTAAAACAAAAGATTTAATAGAGTTATGATAATAGTCAAAATTTCGATCATTTTTGTCATCAAAATTAAATAGCCTCTTAGAAAGAATTGAGCATTTTTTGTTCTTTTGTGTTAACTTTAAAGTTAGTATGAGATGGGCATTGTTCGTTCCTTGGTATTTTGGTAGAACAGTCTGCACCAGTTAATTAGACTAGTCTGATGCCAACACAGAGCACCAGTCCTCCTTCCCAACCTCACTTTCTTTGTTAAATGGTAGTTTTTCTAGGTATAAAAGTTTTGATAGACAATTATTTGTCATTAGTATTTGATACTATTACTCCATTGTCTTCTGGAATAGGTAACTACTAGTAAATGTGTCAGTATTATTGCCATATAATTATTATCTTCTGGAATAAGTGGTAATTGATAAATTTGTTAGTACAATTGGTTTTCTTTTACAGGTTGTATCTTTTCTCTCTTCTTGCTTATAATTTCTTCTTTGGATGTTTGCTGTTTCTTAGTGATTGAAGTTTATCCTCCTTAGTGCTTTGAATGCTCTTTTGATCTAAAGACTGGAGTCTTTCCTCAAGTCTAGAAAATTCTCAATTTCTTTCTATTTTCTTCTCTTGGAGGTTTTATTAGATATGTATCAAGACCTTTCAGGGTATGTGCTATGTCTCATCTTTATCTAAAACATTTCTTATCTACCTACAGTTCAGTTCAGTAATTCTTTCCTTGACCATGGCCTAGAGTTTATCTTACCTGCTTTTTACATGGCTATGTTTTCTTGTTTATTTCCAAGATTTTTAAATGTTTTTTTTAATCTGACTTTATATTTCACTTCTCAGATGTATATATATTATATAACTTATAGTTTATATATGTAGTTATATAGATATACATAATGTTTTTAAGTATAAAATTGATTATATATTAATTTTAATTTCAATTAAATATATATTATTTTTATTAGTTTTTCTAGTCTTGAAACACGTACTGGTTTTGCATCTCATATGTAACTTTTTTAGTGCCCTATATTCTGTTGGAAGCAAATATGACTTCCATTGCTTGCATTTGCCTCACAACTAATGTCATTTCATTATGCTTCTGTTCTCTTTGTCCGTGGTGATAATTATTTTGTACTTGAACTTGGTTATATCTTTGATCAATTCTGTGTTGCTATCACAGAGGGATATGTGTCAAAACATGTACTATTTTTTTTTTATTAGAAATGTCCTGAATTTCAAATCTTTCTTAAAATCAGTTCTAAAATAGACTCTGAAACTTCCTAGGGGGAGAATGGAAAGGCACCCTCCTTATATACTCAGTTTTATTGTATATATAAACATATGATTTGGACCTATTTTAATCTCCACAGTTTCCTTCCAGACAACTAGGAATGTCCAGTAGAGAGTGTGTTTTCTCTTGCTTCTGGTACTTTAGCATGAAATTCTCATATCCTGTTCTGTATTTCCAAATTTCTGGCTTTGACTCTCCTATTAACTGTGTATCTTGTGACTGTTTCAGGTTTTTTTCCTGGAGAACGTTACTAGCCTTCCTTTTAGAACTGTTCTGAGAAAAAAAAAATGTTATTCTCCAAAAGTGTAATTAAAAACCTATGAAGATAAAGATAATATGTCTGATATGCTTTGGAAAGTAGGAAGACAGATCCTCTATAATAAAAAGAAAGTAAATTTCAAAATAATGGAGAGTTTGTGCTAGGGAATCCAGGAAAACAGAATTATGACAGGAAAAGAGAACAAATGTAGGCATGTGTAAGAGAACCTAGGTATAATAAAAATGCTGGCTGGTGCAGTGAATATTTTGATTCATTCAGTGAAGGAAAATTATTGGGATAGATGATGTAAGAATAAAAGAATTCAGTATTAAGGAAACTATGCTTTTCATCATATTTAAAATTTTTTCGAGTATTTTGTAATCAGTGTGTACTCTGTAAATATAATTACCAACAGTATTAAGCTAAAATGTTTTCTTTTGTAGTTTGAGTGTAATAAAGGAACTTATACCTTTTCTTTATCTGTTTCAGTATGGCTTGGGAAGAGAATTTATTAGATGGTTTACTAAATTTTGCTGCCACTCCTAAAGGACTACTGCTTCTTCAAAGAACAGATGCCATCAGTGAATGTGTGACATTTATGTTCAACCGATATGCAAAAAAATTACAGGTATGAATTACCATCTGCCACAGGCAGAAGGAATTTTCGTTGCTTTAAAAGCCATTAAGAACATCATCCTGTTTTTTTTGTGTGAAGAGGTTATTAAACCTGAGTTAAAAAGCTGTACAGCATTGTAATGTTTAACTTGATATTTTTGTAGGAAAGCAATAGCGAGCTGATGTATCTATGGCAATATCTACTGGATGAAAAGCATCCAGATGCAATTGAAAAATTCAATTAATTATCCAGATGTTTTCTAAATGTGATAGCAAACATCTAGATACACTAAAACTGGGTGGAACTCCAAGCAAAAAAACAACTGGGGTTAAATGTATGTGTCAGTGAGAGTGTGGGTCACACATTCTAAAAGCAACACATATTTGTAGAGGGATTTTATTATTGATACTGTTAAAGAAAATTTACAATATAATATAGCCTTTTCTCAGATAGCAGTCATAGAGGTGTGTTCAGCTTTTTTGATGTCAAAGTGAATATGCAAGACTTCTGAGGTTTTTAGGATCACAGGTGTGCTTTTCTCTGTTTCTGGAAGCTGTTGTGTTTTTATGTTGTTAGGTTACCTGATTATAAGTATCATTGTATTTGTTCTTCTTTAATCACCAATTCTAATTTCCTACTTTTGTTTAAGCCTATAAAAAACCCCAAATAATTAACTTTTTAGGGTTGCTTTTGCCCATGAAGTGTGAGTAGTTCTTGAGGGAGGGCCCTGATAATCTCCTTATAAATAAAACAGATAAACATTAGTTCATGGGTTTATGATAATAGGTTTGTATGTGCAGGTGAGTTTTTATTTGTGTAAATGGACCACAAGTGTAGAGAATTTGGTCATTTCCATGTCTTATTTCATGGCATAATGTCCTCATCTGTCCATGCAAGATTTCTCTCTTGATTAGTTTTATTCTCCTGTCATTCCCGATGGACAGTTTCATTGCACTCTGCGTGCATTCCCCTATCCCAGGCTTTCATACCAATGTGGTATGTGTAATATCCTTGAATATGTGTACTTCTTGTGGAATATTGTCTTGGTCCACTTGGGCGGCTTATAAATAGCAGAAATGTATTGCTCACAGTTCCAGAGGCTGAAAGACCAACATCTGGATGCCAGCATGGTCAGGTGACGGTCCTCTTCTGGCTTGCACACTTGTTGCATCTTCACATGGCAGAGAGCTCTCTGGGATCTCTTCTGTAAGAGTATTGATCCCATTCATGAGGACATGCCATCTTCATGACCTCATTCCTCTGAAAGGCCCCACTTACTACTATTACCTTTGGGGGTTAGGATTTTAACATGAATTTTGAGGTGACATATTCAGACTATATCAAACATAATTTTTAAAGCCTTTTTAAGTTTACGTAAATGAAATTGTATTGTTTCTATTTGAATTTCTTTGCTGGTGAGTTTGAATCTCTGTGTACTACTTAACCATTTGAGTTTTCATTTTGTTTTTATGTTGTTTTAAGTATTCAAGCCATTCAAAGACATTTTTCTTTATCATTCAGATTCATGAAACCATGCTGACAGCTTTTACTCTTGTGATACTACACCTATGACTAGATGTCATTTTTTACATTTATAAATTTTAGGACAATCTTGTCTTCCCTTGTACCACACTGCTGGTTATAGAAGATACTATTTCCTAGGCCTCAGAAAGTATCATAATACTTTAATGGTACTTTATGCTATTCACAGCATTTTTGAAAATTTATATCCTTGCTTACCATGTAAGCAGTTAGACCATATCCTTAATTTTACTGAAGAGAAGTGGAGACCCAGGCTGGTTAAATGATCTGCTTATAACCTAGTAACTGACAGAGTAAGACTAGAACTCAGATTTGTATTTTACAGTGTCCCCGAATTCTGAGTCTCATTTAGCAAAGCATCTCTAACTTCTGCGTTTTTTTCCCCTGCCCCTTCCTTCTCATTACTTAATGTGAATCTGGGAAACCCCAAGGCTACGTACATCTGAATCAGCGGGCTCCGTGAGGGGAGTTGAGTGAGGTGTTTTGGCAGTTGTTATGGAGGAAAGCAGGTGTGGAAAGGATAGTCATTTATCTTCTTTACCTATATGTTTTCTAATTGCAGAACTAATGGATGGTAAATTAAGGGAAATAGAAAATATGAGTAATAAAAATGGAAAAAGGAAGACAAATAATAAAAACATAGTAGAAAATGAAGACATTAACTCGATTCTTTCCCATGGTCTTTAATTTTCTCTCTACTTTTTTTCTTTTTTTTGTCCTTAAAACTGAATGGGGAAGCCAAATAACTTATATGTGTGACCCATGGACATGAATTAAGTGTGCGTGTGTGGGATGCTTGAGGGGGGTGGGGGGTGCAGGGTAGAGGGGCATAAGAGAGAGAAAAAATGGGACAACGGTAATAGTATAATCAATACAATATGCTCTAAAAAAGAACTGAATGTACAGCTTATATTTTAAATTTTTGATTAAACCAGAATCTTTTAATGATATGTTGAACAAAATATGATAGAAATGGTTACTGCTCTTTAGAAGTCAAACATTTTATAAGCCAACATCTTATCCAAAGTCTGAGAAGGACTTTGTTATTTTCTTATTCTGATTTCTGCTAAGAGAGATACTCATTCCTGTATTTTTTACCATGAACACATGTAAAAATAATTGTCATTTTTAACAAGAGACCGTTGTACTTTTTAAAGCTGTTGGATTACTTAAAAGCCCAGTTAAAAAACTGGCAGCCAGTACAAATTTATTAATGAGGAAATTTGTAATTGAAGAACCAACCTAAAGAATTAAACAGTAAGATAATAGAATTTAAAGTTTGAAGGAATCTTACTTGACATCTGATCAAAGTCCCTTATTTTGTGTATGAAAAGACTTAGACCTAGAGAGAGAAGCAACTTGTTCAAGGTTGAAAAGTTACTCAGTTTCCAGGCTGGGACCAGAACCTAGATCTGAAATAAAATTGTCAAAATATTATATTAGTATTAATTCATTAAGGGTTATAGTTTATGAGTTTGTTTTTGCCACTCTTGTTATCTTTACTTGAAATAATGTCTAGTGTTTTGATTTAAAAAATCAGTAACTCTACATGCAACATGTAAGTAAAATATTAGCATGCTATGGTTTCCTGCATCTCACTATTGTTCCTTGTTTATGTTGTTTAGATCAGCAGACATAAAAAGCTTGACTGTGGGGTTTTGGTTACACAAATAGCATCAACAGCAGCAGGTGCAATAGCTCTACAAAGTTCAGGTAAGTTTTTCTTTCAGTTAGAATTATAATCATTTAAGTAAAATGAGCAATCTAATGAAAAATTTACCTGACATGGTCAAGTATCAGGATTTTTTTTTTACTCTAAAGTTATTTTTCCCAAGTTAGGCCTTGGGTAAGATGAAGTTACAAGGCTTCCTTTTTATCTCTTCTTGTCCGTAAAGCCCCACTGAGAATCTTCTTTTCCTGGGAGTATATACAAATCAGAACAATGGCACATAATAAATTAAACTGAGAAATACTTGATGCTTTAAGAAGTTGCATGTATCTTATAAATTGAAAGAGCATCATCCTTTTCTTGGTACAGTTGCATCTAAGATTTCTTAATGCTTGGCTTCAGTGGTTTCTGTATGTATCAACATTTACAATCATAATAGTTTTTACACATACATACCATTTCCTTACACTCTTTCTTCTGTTCCTTCTTGAAAGCTTCCGTCTTGCCATTTAGCTTTCACCACTATCTTTGCAGTTTGTAGCTGGCATATATCATCCACTATGGATTAGATTTCTAAGAAGTTTAAATATTTGGAACTTAAGGTATCATATCTTAAGATTATCAGAGCCCAGAAGTGGAGACAAGACGTAATCTCTAATAGAGATGCTATGATTATATTTTTCAAGGGTTAGAGTTGATGAATCATAACTTACTGATCACTATTGATTTTCTTTTTAAATAAAAACATTTTCCTGTAACATACTTTGAATATTTTTTGGCTGAACTTATTTGAACTGCTTGTATTATGAAACATGTTTTCTGGCAGAAGTTGTCCTAAACTGAACCACTTATTTTTATTTTTTACTTGGAATAAAATCCAATTTATTCAGTACTCAGGACACATTAATGAAAGCATTTGGATTTATCTCAGATTTCCCTGTTGTTCAAGTTATTAAACTTAAGAACCTCATAATATCAAACTTTTCATGAGAAAGTTGAATGCAATTTTTAATAGGACAAAGGAAGGAAGATTAACACCATTTGATTTCCTGTGGTGTCTTAGGTATGATATTAGGAACTCTACAGATAAGACCCCGTTTATACTTCATGGCAACCCTTGAAGGTAGCACTATTTCAGTTTTCAAATGGGGGAGCTGAGAAGTCAAGGAATTTTTCTAAAGACACGTACCAACATACCGTCAGGTTTGTAGTTTGAACCCTGACAATCTCAATTTCAGGGCCTATATTCTCCCTTTTATACCTACGGAGTACTTTCTCCTCAAATGTTTTTATTATAAAATTACTGATTTGATGATTAAATGTACTGTTTTACATGTTTTCATGTGATATGATTCTTCATAAAGGAATTTAATAGTCATGCTTAATAGTCACTTTCATTTACATATGTAGTATCTGACTGAGAATTTAAAGATTGTACTAAGCCAACAGTTGTGTGAAATGGAGAAGTATTATAAGCATGTGGAATTACAAAAAATAATTACAGTAAGGGAGCCTACACTGTTTGGATGCCTACCCTGCTTCCTGATACCTCCTTACACACACACACACACACACACACACACACACACACACACCCTGCACTTTCAGTGTGCCTTTTACTGTTGGCTCGTTTTCAGAGTAAAGTATAAACCTTATATTTAAAAAAAAAAATGCTCAGAGAAGTTATTATTGTCCAGAGGATAAAATCTGGGACTCAAAATTCAGTTCAAAGGAAAATAATGTTTCATAATTTCATCAGTACACAGTTTTTTGATAATGAGGTATAAAAGCCTATTGTAATAGCAAATATAATTTCTACCAGGGTTAGAGGTTATTGTGTGTCTTTGGTCAGTGTGGACCAGTCGTGTCTGAGGGATGGTTGTATCTCTCCTACATAATCCGAAGAAATAGTATACTATAAATATGATGTAAAACGATTCTTTTTAGGGTTTGTTAATGCACTTATAACTGAATTATGGGCCAGTCTGGAATGTGGAGGAGATGAGGTTAGCGTGACCCGCCCCAGGGCCACTCCAGTGGGTCCTATTGACCAGAGCTGTCAGAAGGTAAGAAACAATTTGATTTATCTAACGATGTACAGGCTCTAAGTATATGTCTCAGAAACTAATTTATCCAGACTTTATTCAGTTACAGCCAGCAGCCTTTCCTAATTTCCCCCTCCCTTTTTTTGTCATTTCTAAATTTAAAAAACTCACAATAAATTTAGTGAATGGTAGAAATACTAGTGCTCTCTGGAAGTCATGTTTGGAAAGATGTTTTTACATAATATTTTGTTATAAATTTTCTTTCTTAATAACATGTAATACTCACCAGACATGTTACAAAATAAGCAAACACACAAAAAACCTGAAATAAAAACCAACCTATCAAAATAAAATAAGTAGGAAAGCTTTTTGCCCTTGAACTCAAACAGAAAAATTTTAGGATTAATTGAAGAAGGTATAGTCAGAGAGAGGATGCCATCATCCAGAGTAATGTGGCAAAACAAATGAAGAAACATTCAAACTCTTAAGGATCAGCCTTTCCGCACTCCCCAGGGAGGGACCCATACATGTTGTTCTGCGTTGTCCTCGGTTCCCATGTAACCCAAACAGAGAGACTTTCACAATGTCTGGAGCCCTTGATGTCCTGCAAATGAAGCAGGAGGATGTCTTCAAATTCTTTGCAGCAGGAACCCACTTAGGTGGCACCAACCTTGACTTCCAAGTGGAACAGTACATATGCAGAAGGAAAAGTGGCTGCATCTACGTCATAAATCTGAAGAGAACCTGAGAGAAGCTTCTGCTGGCAGCTCATGTGATTGTTTCCATTGGCACTCTGCATCTGTCAGTGTCACATCGTCCAGGGAGCTGTGCTGAAGTTTGCTGCTGCCATTGGAGTCACTCCCATTGCCGGGCACTTCACTCCTGGAACCTTCACTAACCAGATCCAGGGAGTCCTCTGGGGGCTGAGGCTTCTGGATGTTTCTGCTCCCAGGGCTGACCACCAGCCTATCACAGAGGTGTCTTATGTTAACCTGACCACCGTTGCTCTGTGTCACACAGACTTTCCTCTGCGCTTTGTAGACATTGGCAACCCTGGCACCCCCAAGGGCGTTATTCAGTGGATCTGATGTGGTGGATGCTGGCTCCCAGAAGTACTACATGTGTGGTACCATCTCCTGTGAACACTCATAGGAGGTCCTGCCTGATCTCTACTTCTACAGAGATCCTGACTGCATTGAAAAGGAGGAGCAGGCTGCTGCTGAAAAGGCTGTGACTAAGGAAGATTTCAGGGGGAATGGTCTGCTCTGGTTCCTAAGTTTTCTGTTGCTCCGCCTGAGGTCACGGACTGGTCTAAAGGCACAGGTGCCCTCTGTGCCTATCCAGCAGTTTCCTGCTGAAGACTGCAGCGCTGTCTGACACTGAAGGCTGGCCTGCAGCCCCCACTGCTCAGGCCACCGGGTGGGGAGGAGAAAACCCCTGAGTGGTCTTTAGCTGTTCTTCCATAAACTCTTAACAGAATGGAAAGGCTTGTCATCACTAGCCATCAGAGAGATGCAAATTAAAACCACAAAGAGATACCACTTCACTCCTGTCAGAATGACCATTATTGATAAGTCAGCAAACAACGAGTTCTGGCGAGGCTGTGGAGAACAGGGAACCCTAGTACACTGTTAGTGGGAATGCAGACTGGTGTAGCTACTGTGGAAAACAAACAATATGGAATTTCCTCAAAAAACTAAATATGGAACTGCCTTTCAATCCAGTGATCCTACTGCTGGGACTATACCCTAAGAATCCTGTATCACCAATTCAAAAGAACTTATGCAGTGTTCATAGGAGCACGATTTACTATAGCCAAGTGCTAGAAACAGCCTAAGTGCCCATCAATAAATGAGTGGATCAAAGAACTGTGGTACGCTTACACAGTGGAATACTATGCAGCAGAAAGAAGGAAAGAACTCCTACCTTTCTTGACAGCATGCATGGAACTGGGGAGCGTTGTGCTAAGTGAAGTAAGCCAGGTGGTGAGAGACAAATACCATATGATCTCACCTCTAAGTGGAACCTAATCAACAAACAAATGAGCAAAATAGAACCAGAGACTTAGAAATAAAGAACAAACTGACAGTGACCGGAGGGTATGGGCGAGCGGGATAACAGGGGCACAAAAGGTAAGGGGTAAGCCAAGGAACACAAACAGAGGACTCATGGGCATGGACAGAGAGGGGGAATTGACTGTGGGAGTGGGGGAGGGCGGGGCGGAGGGAGCAATGGGGAAAAAGGCAGGACAACTGTGACTGAACAACAATAAATAAAAAGAAAGAAAAAAAGAATGGAAATGCGGAAGTAAGGTTGATGGAAAATAAAATTTGTAAAAGAAAAGAAGAGAAAGAAAAAAACCCTTCCTACAAAGAAAGCCAGATAGTTCTTCACCAGTGAATTCTATGAAACTGTTATAGGAGAGTGA
>PVJD01006327.1:0-14483 GCA_004026545.1 Mormoops blainvillei
CATTTCAAGTTCAGTGCTGGAACTTACCGTTACCATTTCTAATGAAGTTCTCAAGTTAGGGGTGTTTCTAGAACTGGGGAGAGGAAATGCTCCCATCCTCCCCCACACCCACTGCACATGTAAAATTAACTTGTTTTATTTAACTAGAGAAGAAAATGGTCTATTCATCTGTTTTAAATTAAGAACTGAGAACTTAAAACTATTCAGTAAATATAATATGTAATAGAAAAATGTGTCAGTTCAAAACTATTGGTGATAAAATTATAGAGGAGAATCAAGATTCAGAAGGAGCAGAGGGGGAAGGAAAATAAGAGAGACAAAGCAAGATGGAGAGACAGCATTCCAGACTGGCTAATATCAAGGAAGGTAAGGATAAGTATAAGGAGATAATATGGAGACAGACAGTAAAAACACATGTAGATACTCAGTGTTGGACACACAGACAGATAGTCTTTCATGGAACAATACCTCATCTTATGGTCTTTAGAACAATAAGGTTAAATGTTTAGGTTCTACTGGAACTTTTACAACTCTGGGATAGTTAATGACATGACCTCTTGGTGTTTTTCTTATTACTTAAACTAAACAGTATATCTGACCTGCGTACTCAAGGTTCTCTACCCTGCTCAGTATCTCCACTTTTCTCTGAAGTTCCTAAGTAGCAACCAGACTAAGTTTCCATTTACTACTGCTTCTCTCGTGCAGTCTTCACAGGTATCATCTTGAATCAGTGAATTCAAATGCACCGTGCTGGTCTTATACAACACTTACGTTTTAACCGTTTCACAGTAGACCACAGTGCGGTGTTAGAGCCTCTAATAAGTGATGTGTGCCGGGGAGCATTCATCGTCAGTCCATTACCCTGTGAACTTTTGCAGATTCAGTAACACCTAAAGAGTTTGGTGCCTAGCTGGTCTAGGGGTTGCCCCAACCCCTAGGACAATCTAAGGTCTCTAAGCTCTCTCTTGCTGAGAGCTCAAATCCCCAAAAGATAGCTGACAATTCCCAACTCTGTATAGGCCGTGACATTTTCTATTTTTTTGTGTGGGGGGCAGGGAGGGAGAAAGAAGAATCACTTTACTGTTTTTCATGGAAGTACTGTATATCTGGGCAAGAAGGCAGACTAGATAGGTCCCGCTACAGAAAGAATTGTTAATGTATTGCTAGACTCTCAGGGACATCTTCCTTACTCCCTCCACGCAGACTGGCCATTAAAAAACCTGAGTGAGGAGTTCCGGCCAAGATGGAGGCATAGGTACAAATGCTTGACTTCCCTTGCACAACCAAAATAAAGATAACAACAAATTTAAAAACTAAAACAACCAGAACTGCCAGAATAGCACACTGTGCAGAACTCTGATAACCAAGGAGTTAAAGAAACATTCATCCAGACTGGTAGGAGGGGCAGAGATGGGCAGCCCAGTGGGCAGAAAGGACCTGTGGCAAGGAGGCAGACCATGTGGACAAGGAGGGGCAGGGTGACAGTGAAACTAAAGACTCAAAACCTCTAGCTGTAGCCCTGGCTGCTGTGGCTCAGTGGACTGAGCGCTGCCCTGCAAGCCAAAGTGTTGCCGATTAGATTCTCAGGCAGGGCACATGCCTGGGTTTCAGGCCAGGTCCCTGGTAGGGGGAGTGTGAGAAGCAACCACACACTGATATATCTCTCCCTCTCTTTCTCCCTCTCTTCCCCGCTGTCTAAAATTAAAAAAAAACAAAAACAAAAACACTTGCATCTGTAAAATACTGTGGGGGTTGTGAAGGCAGGAGAAACTTCCAGTCTCACAGGAGAGTTCATTGGAAAGTGGGGCTAGAGCAGAGCAGGTGAGCAGCATTGTTCCCTCTCTGACCCCTTCCCCACAGGCCATGCCACCACACAGCAGAGAGAGTTGCTCTGCCCTGGCAAATACCTAAGGCTCCACCCCTTAAAGTGTGACAGGTGCACTGACACAAAGAAATATGGCCCAAATGAAAGAACAGATCAAAACTCCAGAGAGCTAAGTGACAAGGAGATAGACAACCTATCAGATGCAGAGTTCAAAACACTGGTAATCTGGATGCTCACAGAATTGACTGAGCTCAGTTGCAAAATGAAGGAAGAAATGAAGGCTACACAAAGTGAAATAAAGCAAAACATACAGGGAACCAGCAATGAAGGGAAAGAAACCGGGACTCATATTAACCATTTGGAACAAAAGGAAGAAATAAAACATTCAACCAGAACAGAATGAAGAAATGAGAATTCAAAAAAATGAGAGGTTTAGAAACATCTGGGACAACTTGAAATGGTCCAACATCTGAATCATAGGGTTGCCAGAGGGAGAAGAGAAGAGCAAGAAATTGAAAACTTATTTGAAAAAATAATGAAGGAAATCTGGCAAAGGAAAGAGACTTCCAGGAAGTCCAGGAAGCTCAGAGAGTCCCAAAGAAATTGGACCCAAGGAGGAACACACCAAGGCACATCATAATTAAGTTACCCAAGATTAAACGTAAGGAGAATCTTAAAAGCAGCAAGAGGAAAGGAGACAGCTACCTACAAAGGAGTTCCCATAAGACTATCAGCTGATTCCCCAAAAGAAACCTGACGAACAAGAAGGGGCTGGAAAGAAGTATTTGAAGTCATGAAAGGCGAGGACCTACATCCAAGATGACTCTATCCAGCAAAGCTATCATTTAGAATGGAAGGGCAGATAAAGTGCTTCCCAGATAAAGTAAAGTTAAAGTACCTCATCATCACTGAGCCCTTATTATATGAAATGTTAAAGGGACTTATCTAAGAAATAGAAAAAGATCAAAAACTATGAACAATAAAATGACAAACTTAGCAACCATCAACAGCTGAACCTAAAAAACAAAAACAAAAACTAAGCAAAAAACTAGAACAGGAACAGAATTGCAGAAATGGAGATCACATGGAGGGTTATCAGTGGGGAGAAAGAGGGGGAGAATGGGGGGAAAAGGTACAGGGAATAAGAAGTATAATTCCCTGTACCTTTTAAAATAGGGGGAGGTTCAGAATAGTATAGGAAATAGAGAAGCCAAAGAACTTATATGAACAACCCATGGATATGAACTAAGGCAAGGGGAATGCTGAAGGGTTGGGGGTACAGAGTGGGGGGGAGGGGAAAAATTGGGATAACTGTAATGGCATGATCAATAAAATATACTTTTAAAGAAAGAGAGAGGATGGGAGAGAGACAGAGAAAGAGAGGGGGGGAGAAACTTCAATGTGAGAGAGAAACATTTATTGGTTGCCTCCCATACATGCCCTGAGCAAAGGATCAAACCTGCAGTCTTTTGGTTTACGAGATGACGCACCAACCAACTGAGCCACCAGGCCAGGGCCAAACATATTTTTTCAACAGATGTTTTTATGTCCTCGTTTCCTAACTGGGCTTCTAAGTCATCTTGGGTCTGTTCCTGTTGACTGCTCTTCTCCTTCACTATGGATCATACTTCCTGTTTATAGTATACATGTCTACTGTACGTGGAGTTCTGTGAATAAAAGTTTGAGAGACTCTAAAAAAAATCTGAGTGAGCAGGAGAATGGGAAGCAATGGGGTCACCAGGATAAAGAACACCTAGAGCATCATTTTCATTGCATTCTATGTAAATGGTACCCTCTGGAATTGTGCAATGTAGTTTCTCTGTACACACTCCAGAAAGATTGCCTTGAAAACAAATAACTATGTCTGCATTTTCTATCACGAGGGGCCATCTTTGAAAGAAAGCATCCCCCTAATGGAGGCCCCGTGGATTGTATACTGATTGAACCAACCATGCTTTAACTCAATCACAGATCATGCAAGGAAATGGTCCTGGCTTTTGGTCTGCTAGCACTCAGCAACATTTCCCCACTTCTTTGACATCCTCTGTATTGCAAAGGGCTGTGACCCTATAATATGACAAGAGCATATTTCCTAAATGCTCTTGTCAGCTGGTTTCTTGGCTAGGTCCTACCAATGGAAGAAAACAGACGAAGAGGAGGAGGAGAGAGACTACTCTTTTCTTCTGCTTAGGTTCTTTCTGGCAATGGCAGGCAGCTGCTGGGCATTGCAGGCTGTTGCAAGGATAGCACTGTTGGATCTACCATGGGAAACCTCATGCCCCCAAAGAACCATCAGCAAATTCAGCAACATCAAAGGGACTGTGGACGCCCAGGCTCTTGCAGCCACAGTGGGAGTAAAGCTGTGGGCTTCCGGTGGAGTAGTGGCAGTAACCAGTGACAGTGGTGCTGTGGCAGTACCAGCATTGTAGTCAAGGGACCTGAATGTCACCACTTAAGCTTTTGCTCCTTCCACCCAAGGAGAAGGAATGGCTTCTGACAGTCCCTAATCTTTAGGTAACATCAATCTTCAGCCATCCATTTGCATAACAAACTTCTTATATTAAATTTCCTCTCTTTAAAGTATCTACCATGGTTCTTTTTTTTTCCTGCTTAGACAGTCTTCTAACCATGAATAAGAGCAAGAAAAAAATAACAAGCAATATAAGTCGACCCTCCGAGGGTTTTAGGTATTGAAAAGATCAAATGCATAATATAGAATGCCAAGATGTGAATTGTTTCAAGAAAAAAATTTCATCCTCCAAATAGTAAGCTACAGGAAAGTATAAAAATGACCAAATGGATTAGGGGAAAAATAACTTTTAGAAATGAAAAAATCAATTGGTGAAATAAAAAAGTCATGGGTAGGTTAAATATCAAATCAGAAAATTAAAGAGAATCAGTGAACTGGAAGGTAGCTGTAAGGAAATAACACTAAATGCAACAGAGAGAGGCAAAGATAATAATATAAAAGTAAAAGAGAAATGTTAAATGTGAAAATGTAGAAAAAAAGATTTGATCATTTCTAGACATTAGGAAAACAAAGTTCCATACTCATTCATGAAAAAATCCTCAAGAGCAAGTAGGAATAGAAGAGAACATCCTAAATCTGATTAAGGTAACAGCAAAAAACAAAAACAAGGACCAAAAAAAACTCAACCCTACCACAACCATTTTAAATTCGGAAACATTGAAAGCATTCTCTGTATAATCTCAAAAGAAGAAGAAGCATGCTACTATTACCACTTCTCCACATTGCACACTGGAAGATTAGAAAGGAGAAATAAAACTGTCATTATTTGTATATGATATCATTGTTTACTTAGAGAACAAAACATCTGCCAAAAATTACTCAAAATAATAAGAGCTGCTCACTGGGGCTGGATATAGGACCCACATGATCAATTGTATTTCTAGTTGCATGAACAAGCAAGTTGAAAAATTAATTTAAAATAACCCCACTTATAGTGGCAATAAAAAGCATAAAGCATCTGGGAATAAATCTTAAAAGATGTTCAAGATTGGACCACAGAAAATTAGAATACTTTCCTGAAAGACATGAAAGAAAACCTGAATAAATGGAGAAATACCCCCATGTTCGTGGATTGCTATATTTAATATTGAAAAGATGTCAACTGCTCACAAGCTGATTTGTAGATACAATACCAACACTGTTAAAATCTCAATACTTTTACTTATTTTTTGGTGGAATTTGACAAGTTAATTTTATATGGAGGAGTAAAAGATTAAGAACTGTCAAAATACTGAGAAAGGAAGGAAGGCTTCTCCTATCAATAATTAATATAAAGCTACAGTTAGTTGAGATGGCACGGTATATGAACATGGATAGAAAAATGGAATAGAATAGAATAGCCAAAAGACAATTTCGCAAACACAGGGAACTTTGGTATTTTACATTACTGGGGAATGGAGGGACCTATTTGATAAATAGAGTCAGAATAAATGTTTATCTTTTATCTGTGAGGAAAGGAGTAAAATTGTTTACCTACCTCATATCATACCAAAATAAACTCCAAAAATAAACCAAACAATACAAATCCCAAAAATAAACTCCAAAAAGATTACAACTTAAATTTCAAAAGCAGAACTTTAAGACTTAAACAAAAACATCTTTCTTATCTGAGGCTAGGAAAAAATTTCTTAAACATGGCACACAAAAAGAACATTAACTACATTAAAATAAAGAACTTCTAGACATCAAAGAAGACTTTAAAGAGAGTGAAAAGGCATGCATGGGTTTGGATTTATGGCAGGCCTGACCCCTGGGTCGCTCAGACGCCCCGAGCCGGAGTAAGCTGTGGCCTTGACCCACTGTCTGGCCTCTGCCCATAGGCTACAGGCAGTGAAGCGGGTTGCACAATGGAAAAAAGGGAGTGGGAGAGAAGGAAAAGGCAAGACATAAACTAAGAAAAGACATTTGTTACACAGAAAAATAACTTCCTCGTGGGCTGAATAGGGAACGAGCAACTCAATAGGAAAATGGGCAAGGATATAAATGGGCATTTACAGAAATGGAAACAAATATAGTCAATAAACACTCAGAGCTGAATAATAATATTAATAATTAGGGAAATTAAAAATTATGATCACAATGAAGTCTCATTTTATACCTTTCAATTAGCAAAACATAAAAATATGACAGTACTAATTATAGGAGAGGATGTAGATTTTTATACAATGCTGGTGGTCCAACCACATTAAAAATGCCTAATAATATCCTAAAATGTAGAGTAAATATTAATAGAACGACAAACAGGAACAAGTCCACAATCGTAACAGAAGTTTGAATCTCTCAGCAATTAAAGAGCAATCAGTCAGTAAAAATACAAAACAGGCTTCCAGTCAACATGGCGATGTAGGCAGACATGGCTCGCCTCTTCACACAACCACATCAAAATTACAACTAAAGTATAGAACCATCCCTCAGGAATATCAGAAATCAGGTTGAATGGAAGTCTGACAACTACGGAACTGAAGAAACCACATCCATCCAGACTGGTAGGAGGGGTGCGGATGTGGAACGGGCTGGCCCCACACCCATGTAGATAAAAATTCAGGAGGGATTTCTTGGGAGCAAGGAGTCCCAGACCCACACCAGGCCCCCCAGCCCAGGATTCCAGTACCAGGAAGATAAGTCCCCACAACTTCTGGCTGTGAAAACCAGCAGTGATTGAGTCAGTAGAGCAGGCTACTGAAGCCCTAAGCAGTTCCTCTTGGGGAACCCACACACAGACTCACCTACTCGGATTCATCCCCTTTGAGCTCCAGTGCCAGTGTGGCAGCTTGGAGGGCACCAGTAGTATATAGGGAGAGACTGAATTATCTGGCATTGGGGCTAGCAGAGGTCATTGTCCCTCTGTTGAGCCCTCCCCCCACAGAGCTGGGAGGCTGGTGCCATATCTGAGACTCCATCAATCTGCCTAATACTGTGTGACCCACTTCGGAGATTCACAGAGGCTCTAACTCTCCCAATTTATGGACCCACTCAAGCTGCTTTTCTGTAAGAATGGCTTCTCTTGGCTCCTAAATCCTATCAAACAAACAACAACTGTTTTCAGTGAGCCCTAGCAGCAACCAGATTAGAGTTATAGCTTGTCTTCACCTGGGAATCTCTAAGCCCAGCACAAATAGCAACCATCTCTGATTGCTTTACAGCTCAGGCAGGGTGCCCCAGGCAAAACACAGGTGATGGCTGGCCTTGACCTGCAGCACCTGGAAACCCCAGGGCCAAAGCACCCAGTGGCCAGCTACAGAACACGTCGGAACACCACCACCCTACCCCTGCACAACTGATCCTCCGCTGAGGGCAGAGGTTGGTGGTCCGTGTCCACAGCCAGTCCTTGCCGCTGACTCGCCTGGGTAAATCCCTCCCACTGATCTGCCAATAGTAACCAAGTCTCAATTACAGGAGGAGGGTGTGCTAAGCCCACACAAAGGGTGCACCTCGAGTACCCAGCTTGGGCTATAGGGGAGGCTGTACTACTGGATCCTACAGGACAACTACTACATTAGGCCACGCTACCAAGGCAGGGAGTCAAAGCAGCTCTACCTAATACATAGAAACAAACACAGGGAGGCTGCCAAAATGTGGAGACAAAGAAAGAACAGATAGAATAGATAAAAACAGAGAAAAAGAGCTAAACAAAATGGAGATAAACTACCAGATGCACAGTTCAAATCACTGTTTATAAGGGTGCTTAAGGAACTTAGTGAGGACCTCAGCAACACAGAAAGTACTCAATCAGAAATGGATTTTATACTACTTGAAATAAAGAACAATTTACAGGGAAACAACAGTAGAATGGATGAAGCCGAGAATCAAATCAATGATTTGGAACATAAGGAAGCAAAAAACAACCATGCAGAACAATGAAAAGAAAAAAGAATCCAAAAAAATGAGGATAGTATAAATAGCCTCTGGGACAGCTTCAAGCTTTCCAACATTTGCATCATAGGGGGACCAGAAGGAGAAGAGAAAGAACAAGAAATTGGAAATCTATCTGAAAAAATAGTGAAAGAAAACTTCCCTAATTTGGTGAAGGAAATAGACATGCAAGTCCAGGAAATGCAGAGAGTCCCAATTATGATGGATGCAAAGAGGCCCACTCCAAGACACATCATTATTAAAATGCTGAAGGTTAAATATAAAGAGAGACTCTTAAAAGCAGGAGAAAAGAAGTTAGTCACCAGAAGGTTGCCAGATGTGAGGGGGGAGGAAGAGAATAGGTGAAGAGGTGAGGGGATTAATAAGTACAAATAGGTAGTTACAGAATAGCCATGGGGATGTAAAGTGCAGTATAGGAAATGGAGTAGCCAAAGAACTTATATGCATGACCCATGGACATGAACAATGTTGGGGGCATTGAGTGAGGGAGTAGAGGGCACTGGGTGGTGCGGAGCAAAGTGGGAAAAATCAGGACAACTGTAATAGCATAATCAATAAGATATAATTTTTAAAAATCTAGAAGAAATGAATACAATGATTGACAAACTTGATATACTATTTTATTTCCCCCCAGGATGTAAGTTTTATACTCACTGAAAATTATTCAAAGATGCAAAATTTTCTACTCTTTTAGATATGGTTAAGTTTTATAGAAATATTAAGGAGGAGAAAAGAATTAGGTCACAAATCTTTGTTTTCACTAAAACCGATACACACATTGAAGTCAGATAAGTGACCCAAATTGGGTGATGTACTGATTCTACTTGACAACTACAAATTATACATCCTTTCTAGCACAAATAAAATATTTAAAAAACACCTGAACCAGAAAGCATCTCAAAAGTTTTCAATGAATTAATATAGAATGTGTTTTCTGATTACAATGAAATTAAGGGGCATTTCTTAACTAGAAAAGTCCGACATTTTTAGAAATTAAAAGTCAGCTTCTAAATACCCATGGGACAAATAAAAAAAATCAGAGAATACTAGCAATGAGCAATAATGGCAGTAAAAACTCGTGGCTTGTAGGTGAAGCAGAACTAAGAGAAAAATTTATAGATTTAAATGCTTATATGTGCAATTAGAAAAGCTGTAGATTAGTAAGTAATACATCTATGTTGTAAAATTAGGGGAGAAAAGAAAAATAACTTCACTAATTTAGAAAAAGTTAATAAAAAAGAAAAAAATTAATGATATAAAATATATATATTGAGAGTATCTAAAGAGCCAAAATTTAATTCTTTGAAAATGTTGATAAAATTGATAAAACTCTGGTAAGGTTAATAAAAAATAGAAAATGGAAAAATAAGCAAAACCAGGATGGGTTTGTAGACAGAGCTGTGGATGGTACAAAGAAGATATGAAAATTTTATGCCAGTAAATTTTAAACTTTATTATTATGGTCAAATTCTTAGAGAACTGCATCTTTTCAACTTTACTTAAAAAGCAAAAGAAAATTTCCTTTTATAACTATTAAATGAATTAGTAATAAAAACACCCAGACCTAGGTGATTTTAAGCCTAGATGATTTTAAACTGAACATCCAAGGAGAAAGCAATCACTCACACAAAGTAGTCCAGACTATAGATAAACGAGGACTGTCTCCCAATTCATTTATTAGGGTCACATAACCTAGATATAAAAATGTGATTAGAATAGTATGAAAAAAATAAAATTATAACAGTGAATACAAATTGTCAACATAGATTTTAAAATATAAGCAATGTATAAAAGGGAAAATCCATCATAGTCTAGTCAATTTATCACAAGAGTGCAAGGTCGATTTTCATTAAAAAATCAATTAATATAATTTGCTACATTAGGATAATAAATGAGAAAAAACATGATTAATTTTATAGAAACTTTTAATTAAAAGTTTTAATTATTAAAATTCAACATCTATTCATGAGTTATGACTGAAGATAGTATGACTATGCATGTACATCATTTTAAAAAATTATGCATAAATGATTAGAATTAATAGAATTTAGGAACCTGCTGGTTATAAAATGGGTATATAAAAACCAATCATGTTTTTATATACAATACATTATGCTAAAACAATTGTACATTAATATTAAAAAATAAAATTGGACTTAGAGCTATGTCATATATAGAAATAAAGTTTATGTAGATTAAGGGCCTAATGAAAAAGAAAGAATAACAAGCATTTTAGATGATAAAACATGAAAAAAATTCTCTTAGTTTTAGGATGGGGAAGGATTTCTTAAACAGAAGCACCAACTATAAAAAAACTGTTGGCCCTGGCCAGGTGACTCAGTTGGTTGGAATGTTGTCCCACACTCCAAAGGGCTGTGGGTTCGATTCCCAGTCAGGGCACATACCCAGGTTGTGGGTTTGATCCCTCGTCTGGGAACACATGGGAGGCTACAAATCAATGTTTCTCTCTCACATAGATGTTTTTCTTTCTCTTTCACTTCCCCTTCCTCTCTCTCTAAAATCAATTTTTTTAAAAAAACATACCCTCAAGTGAAGATTCAAATGAATGATGATTTTGACTACCTTAAAATTAAGAATCTCTATTCATCAAAATACATCATAAATAGAGTGAAAAAGAAGGTCCAGTCAAGATGGTGGAGCAGTGCACACCTCCTCCCATGACCACTTCAAAATTACAACTAAATTATAGAACAATCAACCTGGAGAAACATCCGAAGACTAGCTGAACAGGAGTCCTATAACTAAGGATATAAAGAGGGCATCATGTAGACACTGGCAGGAGGGGCAGAGAAGCGAAATAGTCTGGTCCTACACCGACGTGTGGCAGTGCGAATTGGGAGGGACATGTCAGCTAGAGAGAGGAATGAGGGACCCCAGCCTCACATGGGGTTTCCCAGCCAAGAGCACCAGTGCCAGGAAGAGGAGCCCCCACAACATCTGGCTGTGAACAATCAGTGGAGAGCTCATCCCCCTGGGTGAGACTGAAAGGTTGCTGGAAACCCGAGTGTCCTTTTAAAAGGCCCATGCACAGACTCATTCACCTGCAGGTGCTTACCCTGCGCTATGGTGAAGGGACGGCAGGTTGGGAGGTACCAGAGACACACAGGGAGAAAGTGAGTTGTGTAGCTTCAGGGCAAAGGGTGGAGAAACAGCTGCCATTGTCCCTGTTGAGCCCTTCTCCAATGCAGCTGACCATGAAGTGCCATCTTTCCTGTGTTGTGTCCTCCCTGCATAACCAAATATGAACCTGCGTTAGCATGGTGAATTCCGCTTGCTCCATCCTGATGACTCTGAGACCCCACGCCACCCAATTCATGCACCACACACCACCAGAGGCTATTTCAGCAGCAAGCAGCCAGCCTTGACCTGAGCTACAGTCTTTCTTAAAAAATTCTGAAAGTTTCTCAAGCCCTAGGCATGTGGCAGCTGGCCTCAGTGTGCCCTGAGTCTTTTGTTGAATGGAAACAGGTTCAGCACTGATACAGAATCTAGATCTGTGTTAATCTAGTGAATACCACCAGCCCCGCCCTGGAGACCCCCTGAGACCCCACCTCACCCAATTCCCATACCTCCTAAGGCTTGTTTAGTGGTGGAGCCTTACAGGCAACTAGCAAAGCAGCAATAAGACTTGGGATGCTCTGTGCATTTTGCCGAGCTTCCCCAGGTCTGCTAGGGGTCACAGCCAGCCTTGGTTTGCAGCATGGCCTCTCCCGCGCATCCCCAGGTTCAGCACAGGCAGCTACCAACTGTGGGTCACTTTGTAGCTGCCACTAGGTAGCCTGGGGCCAGTCACAGGCAGTGACTGACCTTGGTCTGAATAGGAGCACCTCTCAAGAGGTCCTAGAACCACCACACCTGGTGATTGGTTTCAGACCACAACAGAACATGACTCAGCCCCATGGAGGCACATTCAAAGGGTGTTCTTGGCTGGCACTAGAGATTGCTGAGGTGAATCCCACTCCATGGGGTCAACCCCCACACAGCACTAGGCTGTGGTTGTGGCCAAGTCTCACAGCCAGTCATCCTGAGGGTCAATCCCACCTACAGACATGCCAACAGCAATCAAGACTCAAGACTACAGAAGCCCACACAAGGGGCTCTCCTGGAGCACCTGGCTCAGTTGGTCAGGAATATTGTGCCACTGGGCCTCAAAGGACACCTGCTACATAAAACCACCCTGCCAAGACTGGAAGGTGCAGCAGATCTATCTAATAAATAGAAACAAACACAGAGAGACCGCCAAATAAGGAGACAAAGAAACATATCCCAAATGAAGGAACAGGAGGAAACTCCAGAAAAAGATGAAATGAAATGGAGGCAAGCAATCTACCAGATACGGAGTCCAAAACCCTTATTGTAAGAATGCTCAAGGAACTTAGTGAGAACTTGAGAGAGAGCAAGCATAAAAAAGGAGCTAGAAGCCATAAAAAAGAAGCAGTCAGAAATGAGGAATACAATAACTGAAATGAAGAATACACTAGAAGGAATCAATAGCAGGTTGACTAGAACAGAGAATTTTATCAGCAATTTGGATGACAAGTTAGCAAAAAATGTCCAACCAGAACAGCAAAAAGAAAAGGAGACTTAAAAAAATGAGGATAGTATAAGGAACCTCTGGGACAACCCCAACATTTTCATCACATGGGTACCAGAAAAAGAAGAGAGGGAGCAAAGGATTGAAATTTTATTGGAGGATAAAATAACTGAAAACTTCCCTAACCTGGCAAAAGAAAGAGACATACAATTCCAGGAAGTATAGAGTCTCAAACAATGTGAACCCAAAGAGGCTCAAACCAAGACATATCATGATTAAAATGGCAAAGATTAAAGACAAAGAAAGAATCTGAAAAGCAGCAACAGAAAGGCAGTTAGTTACCTACAAAGGAATTCCCATGAGACTGTCAGCTGATTTCTCAACAGAAACTTTTCAGGCCAGAAGAGATTGACATGAAATATTCAAAATTATGAAAATTAAGACCACTGTACCCAGCAAGGCTGTAATTTAAAATTGAAGGTGAAATAAAGAGCTACCCAGACAAGAAAAAGCTAAAGACGTTCATCGCCACCAAAGCAGTATTACAAAAAATGTTAAAGGGGCTACTTTAAGAAGAAGAAGGGGGAAAAAAAGAACATAAATATGAATAATAAAGTGTAAAAAAAAACTATGTACCTATCCATAATCATTTTAAATACAATTGGATTAAATGCTCTAATCAAAAGATAGAGTAGCTTAATGGATAAGAAAAAAAGATCCATATATGTATATGCTATCTACAAGAGAGCCACAGCAGACCAAATGACACATATAGACTGAAAGTAAAGAGATGGAAAAACATACTTCATGTAAAAGGAAACAAACAAAGAAAGCTGGGAAAGCAAGCTTATAGTAGACAAAATAGATTTTAAAACAAAGGCTATAATAAGAAACAAAAAAGGACATTTCATAATGAAAAGTAGATCTGAAAAAAGGGATCAATCCAATAGAGGATACAACCCTTGTAAACATTTATGCACCCAAAATAGGAGCGCACACACACACACACACACACACACACACACACAAAGCAAATATTGAGGGACTTAAAGGGAGACATCAACAGTAATACAGTCCTAGTAGGGGACTTTACCACCCTATTTACATCAATGGATAGGTCTTCCAGACAGAAGATCAATAAGGAAACAGTGGCTTTATACGACAAATTGGACCAGATGGATTTAAATGATATTTTTAGAGCATTTTACCCCAAAGCAGCAAAATATAAATGTTAGGGCACAAAACGAGTCTCAAGAAATTTAAGAAGATTGAAATTGTATCAAGTATCTTTTCCAAACACAATGGTATAAATCTAGAAATCAATTACAAGAAAAAAACTGAAAAACACACAAACACATGGTGGCTAAATAATATACTACTAAACAATGAATGGGTTAATATGATCAAACAAGAAATCAAAAGATACCTTGAAGCAAAGGAAAGAAAACACAATGACCCAAAATCTATGGGACAGAGCAAAATCAGTCCTAAGAGGAAAATTTATAGCAATACAGGCCTACCTCAAGAAACAAGAAAAATCTCAAATAAACAATCTAACCTTATACCTAAAGGAACTAGAAAAAGAACAACAAACAAAGCCCAAAGCAAGTAGAAGGAAGGAAATAATAAATATCAGAGTGAAAATATATGAACAACAACAACAATAACAACAACAAAACCCCAAAGAATTGGTGGAACCA
>PVJD01006327.1:14583-100090 GCA_004026545.1 Mormoops blainvillei
AAAAAAAAAAAAAAAAAAAAAAAAAAAAAAAAAAAAAAAAAAAAAAAAAAAAAAAAAAAAAAAAAAAAAAAAAAAAAAAAAAAAAAAAAAAAAAAAAAAAAAAAAAAAAAAAAAAAAAAAAAAAAAAAAAAAAAAAAAAAAAGAGAGGACCTAAACAAATAAAATCAAAAGAAAGAGGAGAATTAACAATGGGCACCACAGAAATACAAAGGATTTTAAGAAAATGCTGTGAATAATTATGTGCCAGCAAATTGGACAATCTGGAAGAAATGGATAAATTCCTAGAAACATACAATCTTCCAAGACTCAATCAAGAAGAAACATAAAATCTGAACAGACTGATTACTACCAATAAAACTGAATCAGAAGTCAAAAAACTTCCACCAAACAAAAACTCTGGACTGGATGATTTAACGGGTAAATTTTACCAAACACTTAAAGAAGAATGAACACCTATCCTTCTTAAACTATTCCAAAAAATTCAAGAGGAGGCATAGTTCCAAAGCTCCTTTTATGAGGTCACACTTATCCCGATTTCAAAACCAGACAAAGACATTACAAAAAGCAAAAATTATTGGCCAATATCCCTGATGAATACAGATGCAAAAATCCTCAACAAAATATTAGCAAATATAATTCAGCAATACATTTAAAAAATCATAATCCATGATCAAGTGGGATTTATTCAAGGGATGCAAGGTTGGTACAATATCCACAAATCAATAAATGTGACATACCACATAAACAAAGTGAAAAATAAAAATCATATAATCATATCAATAGATGCAGAAAAAGCATTTGACAAAATTTAGCATCCATTTATGATAAAAACTGGGTGCAAACCTTAACATAATGTAGGCCACATATAACAGACCCACTGCTAACATCCTACTCAATGGGGAAAAGCTAAAAGTGTTTTCCTTAAGATCAGGTAAGAAAATGATGTCCACTTTCACCACTTTTATTTGATATAGTATTGAAAGTCCTAGCCACAGAAGTCAGACAAGAAAAAGAAATAAAAGATATTCAAATTGGAAAGGAAGAAGTAAAATTGTCATTTGCATCTGACATGATACTGTATAAAAAGAATCCTAAAGATTCTACGAAAAAACTATTAAACTGCCCTGACCAGTGTGGCTCAGTTGGCTGGGTGTTGTCCTGCAAAGGAAAATGTTGCCAGTTCAATTCCTGGTAGGGGCCACATGTCTGGGATGCAGGTTCCTTCCTAACTGGGATACATTTGAGAGGCAGCCAATAAATGTTTCCCTGTCACATTGATGTTTCTCTCCCTTTCTTTCTCCCTCCCTTCCCCTCTCTGTAAAACAAACAAACAAACAAACAAAAAACGATTAAAAATGACAATTGAATTCAGTAATCAACAGGATACAAGATCGATATTCAGAAGCTGGTTGCATTTTTATATGCCTATAATGACCTATCAGAAAGAGAAATTAAGAAAACAATCACATTTACAATTACATCTAAAACAATATGAGGTTTTTACAGAAAAGTCCAACCTTTGTTAATATATTGAGAATGGCTTGTGTGACACTGATGGAACCTGGCAGCCAAGGAGAGTGGACTGGAATGTGCATGAGAGAACAGTGACGACTTCACTGTACTAGTCAGTGCGGGTGGTAGACACAGTTGAGTGAGCATGTGTACTGTGTGTTCATTGCATTCAAAATGACTGAGCAAGTAGAGCAATGAATCTGCCTCCAATTTTTCATTAAGCTTGAACGTTCCTCCATGGAAAGGTTCCATCGGAAACTATTCAGATGATTCAGGAGGCTTTCAGGGACAATGCAATGAGTGCAGCATAAATAAAAGTGTGGCACAAATGCTTCAAAGATGGTCAAGAGTCTGTTGAAAATGACCCACATTCTGGAAGGCCTGCAACCAGCAGAACACCTGAGAATGTTGAACATGTAGGGCTGCAATCAATAAAGATTGGTGTCTGACAGTGAGAGAGCTAGAAGCTATCGGGAGATTCTAAAAACTACTGCATCTGAGCTTCTGACGCAGGATCTTGGCATGAAACATGTAATGGCAAAATTTGTCCCATGGCTTCTGCTTCCAGAGCAGAGGGAACATTGTGCTGCAGCTACTAATGACTTGATTCAAACCACTACCAACGAACCAGATTTGCTCAAGAAGGTTGTAACTGGAGATTAATCATGTATCTATGGCTATGCATATGGTCCAGAAATGAAGGCGCAGTCATCCCAATGGAAGTTGCCTTGCCTGGTTTTCCAGGCCCAAAGAAGGCATAGCAAAGTTGCAGCAAGATCAAGATTATGTTATTGCATTTTTTGATGGGCAAGGTGGTGTCCATCATAAGTATGCCCCTCCAGGACAAGCAATTAATAAGGAATACTCCCTCAATGTTATTCATTGGTTGAGAGATACAATATGATGAAAATAGCCACAGCTATGGGCAACTGGTGATCGACAGCTTCATCAAGACAATGTGCCCATTCATGCATCACATCTCCTGCAGAGTTTTTTGGCGAAACATCAAATTGCCCAGGTGACTCAGCCCCGCTACAGCCCAAATTTGGTGCCCTGTGACTTTTGGCTTTTCCAAAAACTAAAATCACATCAGACAATCGATGAAATTCAGGAAAGTATGATGGGGCAGCTGATGGCGATTCCAACAAAGGGTTTTGCAGTGTTTTGAACAGTGGAAAAGATGCTGGGAGGACTGTAATGAGGCCCCAAAGTGCCTACTTTGAAGGGGACTGAGGCGTCATTGTCCTATGTACGATGTTTCTTGTACCTTCTACAATAAGTATCTCTATTTTTCATAGCACATGACTGGATACTTTCTGGACAGACCTCATATACATAGAATGTAAAGCTTATGAACATAGAAAAATATTTTCTAAAAAATTCCTTATGATGGAATATAATGGTAACTACCATACTATCATGTACTTTTGTGGTGATCAGTAGGTTTTTTTAGTTTAGATTGACTTCTGTAACAGTTTGCAAATGTTTTCAATTTTCAAGTTGCCTTAAATGTACAGATGTTTCTCAAAGTACTTCCATGAGGCATATTCTGAAATATCCCAAATATTCCTGGATAGTGGAAAATATTTATATAAGAGGAACATCAAGGGGAATGAGCCTAAGGAGATATCTACAATTGTATGAAACAAGTTTACTCAAATTAACATTTCTGATAAAAAAAATTTGCTTCTGACTTATAGAGTGAAAACAATTGCTTCATTTATTAAAGTTTGCCCAAGTAATACATTTTTAGAAGCAAATGCTGTTCCTGATTTTGGATAACCTTTGCCTGAGAAAATATTAACTATTCTTCTTTATCCAAATAATTTACTTTCATAATTTCTAATATGTTTTTCTGAAGCTACTTCCCTGATGATAAGAGCAAGGCTTAATATTATTTTCATATATATAAACTTAATACAATCTATGTGAAATGTTTTCTACCATTGAAGGTAAAAACCGGTTAATATGTTTTAAAGCTTTTCCCTTTATTACAAAAGAACTACATGTACATATTAGAAAATTTATAATGTATAGATAAATCAATAAAATTAAATAAAAATTTTATGTTAACAAAAAAAGAGAATGAAAATAGAAGTCTACATTAAGGATGACAATATCTGTAACACCTACGAGTATTAAAATCTAGTATGCAGAATATATTTTAAATATTCTGAGAAATCAATTTTAAAAAATCAGCCCAGTAAAAAATGGATAAAAGGTTTAAAAAGGTTGCTCATAAAAGAGGTCCAAATGGCCAGTTAACACATGGAACGGGGCTTAACTTTTCTAGTAATCAGGAAAATGCAAATTAAACCCACAGTGTCACACTTCTAAAATCTATTCATCAGAAGTGTGGGCTCACTCTTGTTCGTTTCCTTATCTTCTCAGGGCAGCCCCAGTTTCCCAGGCAATCCTCCACCCCTGATTCCCTAACAGCTCTGATTCAGGTGGACACCTGCTCAACTCTCCTAATACCCAGCCATCGGGTTTCCAGGTTCAACGCTCTGCCCCCTGCTGGTCTGAGATTTGGTAGCTTTGCTTTCACTGCAGGCTTGGGTGGCTCTTAACTGTTAAGTGCTGGGTTTCTAAGGAGAGCTTTACCCTGCATCAACGGCTTGACCAATTCCCATTGCCCTTGGGTCCCTTTACTTAACTTGTGAAGTTTCCAATTCCTAGGGAACTTGGCAGTGCTTATGCTATTGTACATGTCTGCAAATTTGTATGAGGCTTCTGAAAGGGAGACTTCCCTTAAGGCTGCTCACCTATGGCTTAACCTCTCCAGTGACATATTCTTCTAAGGCCAGTGTCTGAGGGCTTACTCTACTTTTTAAGCTACTGATCCTCTCTTAGTCCTCAAGCATGTTGTCCAATATGTCACCTAGACTGTTAAAGTGGAGTTAGACATTTCTTCCCTGAGGTATTGTACAAATCCTGGAAGTTTTCAGTGACATCAATTGCTTGCAGTTTATTCTGATCAAGACCATTCCCATGAAATGCGTGTGTACAGCCCTTACAACTGCCATGAGCAATCATCCGGCATGTACAACCCAGGACTGTCCACTTCCAACCTGCTGTAGAAAGAATAAGCAAATGTTTTTAAAAATTATCTATTATAAGGGAATCTCTCATCATAATACAGTACCAACACAAAGTATGTTGCTGAAAATTTACCTGAAAACTCTCGCTTTGCCATTGTAATTCAAAACCTTAGCAAGAATAGGATTTTCTTTGCTCCTTCTCCCCTCTTGACATTCTTAGACTTAGTTATTTGGAATTCATTCCCTTAGAATTCTTGTGTTGTGCATGTGTATTTTTTAAGTATATTTTATTAATTATGATATCACAGTTGTCCCATTTTTTTCTCCCCTGCATTCCCCCTGCCTTAATTCATGTCCATGGGTCATACATATAAGTTCTTTGGCTTCTCCATTTCCTATACTATTCTTAACCTCCCCCTGACTCTTTTGTGTGTACCATTTATGCTTCTTATTCCCTGTACCTTTAACCCTATACTCCCCCTCCCTGCTGATAATCCTCCATATGACCTCCACTTCTGTGATTCTCTTCCTGTTCTAGTTGTTTGCTTAGTTTGTTTTTGTTTTCAGCTTTCAGATTCAGTTGTTGATAGTTGTCAGTTTGTTGTCATTTTACTATTCATAGTTTTGATCATCTTCTTTTTCTTAGATAAGTCCCTTTAACATTTTATGTAATTAAGGGCTTGGTGATGATGAACTCCTTTAACTTTACCTTATCTGGGAAGCACTTTATCTACCCTTCCATTCTAAATGATAGCTTTGCTGGATAGAGTAATCTTGGATGCAGGTCCTTGCCTTTCATGACTTCAAATACTTCTTTCCAGCCCCTTCTTGCCTGTCAGGTTTCTTTTGGGAAAGTAGCTGATAGTCATATGGGAACTCCTTTGTAGGTAACTCTCTCCTTTCCTCTTGCTGCTTTTAAGATTCTCCCCTTATCTTTAATCTTGAGTAACTTAATTATGAGGTGCCTTGGTGTGTTCCTCCTTGGGTCCAGTTTCTTTGGGACTCTCTGAGCTTCCTGGACTTCCTGGAAGTCTATTTCCTTCACCAGACTGGGGAAGTTCTCCTTCATTATTTTTTCAAATAAGCTTTCAATTTCTTGCTCTTCTCTTCTCCTTCTGGCACCCCTACAATTCAGATGTTGAAACATTTAACGTTGTCCTGGAGATTCCTAATCCTCTCCTCATTTTTTCATATTCTTGTTTCTTCATTCTGTTCCAGTTGAAGGTTTATTTCTTCCTTCTGTTCCAAACCATTGATTTGAGTCCCAGTTTTCTTCCCTTCACTGTTGTTTACTGTATAGTTTTATTTCACTTTGTATAGCCTTCATTTCTTCCTTTGTTTTGTGTCCATACTCCACCATTTCTGTGAGCACCCAGATTACCAGTGTTTTGAACTCTGCATCTGATAGGTTGGCTAGCTCTTCATCACTTCATGGCTCTGTCTTGGCCAGAAGTCTGTGTTTGAGTGTGTATACATATACACCTTTCCATCATTGAAATCCCTTCTCTCCAAAAGGCTTTCACATGAGTCTAAGAGTTCTTGATCAGATTGTTATTTGCTGGTCTACAGGTTTTGACAACCTGCTAAACTCTTACACCTTCAGATGAACATCTTAGCCTCAATTCTAAACTTGACCTGATGTTGCTTTATTTACCTAAAATATTTCTTTTGCATCTATGTCAGCTCTCAAGAAATTTATTCCTCATCTATATTAAATGTTACATTTCTCTTTTTGGAATTTCTCCAATTATCACTCAAGAAAAATTTTACTTATGCATAGGGAAGTGCCACTAGGAAAAATGGATAAAAGAGTCATTTTTAGGATAAAATGTTCATAGTGAGTGATGCATCAAAACTTCACTCAGTTTTCCCTTTAGTAGTGAAACATAAGCCTTTCTCAAAGAAAACAGTCCCTTAATATGTGTGTGTGTGTGTGTGTGTGTGTGTGTATAAAACATCCCAATACAAGGGATTGAATCAAATCATGCAATATTAAAAAGACATAAAATCAGTGTCTTGTTCTCAAATGTTACCTCAGATTATTATATTAGGATTTTGATAGCCACTTCAGAAGTAAGTCTTTCAGTTAATTAATATTTATTGTGTGTGTACCACATTCCAGGTACCATATTAGTAGATGAAGATTCAGTTATGAACATCACAAACACAGTACATGTTCTCATGGAGCCTAGATTTCAGAGCACAGACTAGTGCAGTAGGACCTGTAGGATAGGGTGCTGTGGGAGCACAGAGACCACCTAACTCAGTCTTGGAGAGACAGAGAAGGGTTCTCTAGGGTCGCAATGTCTAAGCTACAATCAGAAGACTAAGTAGGGATTAACCAGTTACAGAGAGGTGGGGGTGAGGTGGGAGGTGAAGAATATTTAAGGGAGCATCCTTTGCACATGCTGAGAGCTGAAGAAGAGAGATGTATCCAAGGGATCACAGCAATTCAGCTTTTCTTGGAGTGCCCAGAGCAATGTGGGAATGAGGAGAGATGAAGTTGAAGAAGAAAACTGCTCCTATAATCATTGTTGGCAGGGAACTGGGAAAGTTGTGTACTGGTTTTATAGTAAGTAGATTTAATACTTTCTGTCAGATAATGTCATCATGGAAGTAATAAAAATAGTAAGAGTCAGGATAGACCTTGCTGCTGTAACAGAGATCTTAAAAATTCAGTGCTTGAGGGGATAAGAAGTTTATTTCTTTCTTGATTTATAGGGCCAAGTGGTTTTGAGTCAAGTAGCTGGGGGTAATAAAGGGGGGGGTTGGCTCTGCTCCTGGCAGAGACCCAGGATGGTTGCAGCTGAGCTACCTTTAACACAGCCACAGAAGGGGAAAGGTGGATTTGAGTAGGTAGTTATAATAGGCCAGGCCTGAAAGTAGCACAATGTGCTTTTTCTCACAGTTCATTAGTCAGATCCCAGTCACGTGGCTATGCTAGCTGCAAGGCATCTGGAAAATGGAGCCCTTCTGTACTCCAGGAAGAAGGGGATTTGGGGGAAGACCTGGCAGTCTCTGCCTTAGAAATGGAAGGAAGGGCCAGTGGACTGGCAACCAGGACCACTGTTCATACTTTCCTGTTGAAGCCCTTTGTCTGCTTGCCTCTGGTCATCTCATAGCCCCTGGCTTCTTTCGGTTTCCACACAGGCCCCCTCAGATGATTTATCTCAACTTTACCCAAAAGTCTTTCCTCAGCTACATCCAATACATGCATCAACCTTCTCTGACTCTCAGTACAACAGGATGTTCGCTTGCCCAGCTTGGCCTGTTTTAAGGAAAGAGTCCAGCCCCGCTGGTCAGCCTGGGCAAGTAGAAATGCTGGTTGGTGAATCAGTAGGTGGCACTCTGTGTCAGCAAGACACCAGTCCCAAAACAACACACACTGAATGCCTGCAAGGATGTAGTCACGCTCAGGACACAACATTGGCTCACTTGACCTACTTCCTCAAGACGCAACTTTCAAAAAGAGTGAACACACCCAGACTGACCAGTGGATTGTTAAAAACGGGGATGTCAACATGCTCTGATCTGATTGCCAACAAAAATATTTCCTTTGTGCAGATGCTTTCTTCACATTGCACTCAGGAAAGGCAAAGAAGTTCGACCTGTCTGGGTTGAAGAGCCATGAACTGCTCTCCTTGGGGCTTCTCAGGAGTTATAGAAAGAGGCGTGCGTGTTGTTTTAATGGGAGTTGGAGCTACTACTTTCATAACTACTGATTAGTCTTATTTGCCATTGGGAAATCCCAGGGCTCAGCATCAAAGGCCTCATTGTTTGGTTATTTCTCTTTCACTGTGTCACCCTCGCAAGGTGTCCTTTCACTCAGCAATGTCTTCTGGGTCATTTTTCATAACACTGAGAAGGTGTGGATGAAAGTGGTAAAATAAAGATTTGGAGATACCTTCCTTCATCAAGAGTTTAAAATCGACATTCAGCAGAGACGAGGAGGGATGAGAAATTTGTTGATGAAGAATTTGTTTTTATTTGTTTGTGTTCTTGGGTTATGTATCACTTTTTGGTAAAAATTCAAGTATTTTAAAATCATATCTGTTCTTGTGATTCATAGAGACCTCCACTGGTACTGCAAATAAAATAGATGCTACCTAGGAAAAGGAACTCTGCATGTTAGGATTTTTATTACTCTCTTCATTTAATATACAAGCCTCATGGAAATCCAGGTAAAGAATCTTTCCTTAAGGCCAATTTAGGTATTATAGTTTATACAAGATTTGTATTTTGGTATTATCTATAAACATAACATAGTTGTTATTGACCATCTGGTTCTTAGTCATATTTCAAATTGAGCTAGCCATATGAACATAATAACTAATTTGTAATGCTCATCTCTTATTCTGTTAGCCTTTTTATAAACCTTTCCCTTCCAAGAAGCTCCTCTTCAATCACCTCCACGTGACTTATATTGTTTCTTTATGTTTTACATTTGTTTCTTATTTATCCGAGCAAAGCCCCCGGATCAGTCAGGATAGGCCAACTAATGCTATGGTAACAAATAATCCCCAAATCTCAGCGGCTTAAGTCACCAAGTATGTTTCCTCCTCATACTCCATGCACAGTATGGCTCAGTAGGGGGCTCTGTTCATGTGTAGATTCTCAGGGACCGATCCAGACTGACAAGAGGCTCCATTCTAACATAAGTTCAAAAATCATCCCATGCGGTGAAGTGAATGTAGCGAAACACACACTGGATTTTCATATTTTATTGGCCAAAGGAACATGAATGGTCACAATTAACTGCAGATCAATAAGAAACAAAAGATAGGTTAAATGAACAAACATTATCATCTATTTGACTAAGTCCTACAATTTTAAAGCACTTTCTTTACTCAGGGAAGTAGGAAAAGCAGGTTAATATTTTCTCATTTTACATATAAGAAAACCAAGGCTTAGAGATATATTTTAAATATATCTCTTAAATATATTTTAAGGTCAAACATGTTCCCTTTAGGGTGGGCTATCGTGATGGCTAGGGGTTTAAAAAATTAACTGCCTACCATTTTTCAGCAGCGTATTTGCGATGTTTGAACAAACACATGCCAATGCTGCGGCCCTAGCCTGGTGTTCAGAGTAATAGAAACTGAACAACGTTTCTCTGCTATGGTGCCAACAGTAATCAAGAAAGTCCAGGTTATTTAAAGTCTCCCCTTTCAGCTATTGTAGGAGTCCCAGGGGATATTTACAATGTGCTAATCCATCTGGTCAGCCAGGTGCCACGTGGTCCTCTCTGTCCTTGTCCTGACTGCACGGTGACAGTTCCTGCTAAGCCCTGGATGACTGTGATGAAGAAACTCATGCTCCTTCCAGAGAAATGATGCACCTGTAAAATGGGTTGAAGTCTCAGGGGAGCTGTCCCCTTTCACTTAGGAAGCCAGTGCCCACAGTCGGGAAAACTCTTTTAGTTTTTATTGATTCTTTTTTTTCAGCTCTTTCTCTTTCAGACTTCAACATGAGACTCCAGCCACTCCGTGACACATACAGGATCTCCCTGTCCTCTTGTGTCAGACTTGTAGGCCTCAACTCTGTTCTCTCCTAAAGATGAACTCTTTCCCAGAAAGCTCTTCCGTCACTCATGCAAACAGAGACCTGGTGAGTCCGTCTTACCCAACTTCCAGGCCTGCCTGTGCTTGTCTGGCTGCCACTGCAGATGGACCTACTTGCTACAATGTTTGAGAGAGGCAGAGGCTTGGGCCTCCATATGGCAAAAAAAATATTGCTAACTAATGTAGTGGATTTAAGCTCATCAGTATTTCATGATTTGCTCAAAAGGCATCATGCATTTCAGATATTCGGCCACCTAAACAGGTAATAATAACTGATATAGGAAAACAAACACTGAACTCCACAGCCCAAACTCAGTCTCAGATCTGTGCCCTGTGAGCGACTTCGGAAAAGTGGTTTAGGCCTTCTGGGCCTTTTTATCATTCATAAAATAAAGGAAGCAGTATGGATGAATTTCTAAGGACGTTTCCAAGTATGAAATTTGGGATTTGTGGACAAGATTGATTACTTGCGATTATTGCCAACAGGTGGCAGCAAAATCCCAGTCTTTAGTAAGTTAGGAAAACGGAAAGCTTAACAGCCTTTAATTTATCTTCAGAATTTTAGAGACCATTTAGTTAATTTTGTTCATCTTAAACATATGAAAAAATAAAAGCACCACCTTTAGAGACTTGGTCATTGAAAGAAATTTGTACAATGTTGTAAAATGAATTGAAAAGTATGGCTTTTAAAATGAATATGTTTAGTATGAATTTAGTACTTCTGGTTATTTGGAATGTGGCCATAACTAAAGGTCTTAGGACACTAAAACTATCATATAAAGTGGTATTTAGAATGGGCCTTTCCCACCTTTTATCTTTAACTTAGCTATGGGAGGGTGGATGAACAACTTCAGAAGTTTTTTACATGTTGCATAAGTTTGGCATTTTTGCATTAAGTATATTGGAAAAATGTTAATATACATTGCAACATATGTTATCATTATATTTCACACTTTATCATAGCTCAAATCTCATTAAAATGAATTCTAAAATACTATTAAAAATGTAAAACCTTACTTGTTTATTAAAATTTTGCTGATTTTAACAGTTTAAAGTGAATGGTCTGTTTATGGAACTTTGACATTCTTGCTATCCACAAGTTTTGTTGCAATTAACTAGAACACTAATATAAAATATATAGATAAATTATTAAAATGTCAATGCAAATGTATTTATGTCATTTGATTCCATTTGATTTAATATTATTAATAAAACAATAATATCTGGAACTTGGTTAAAATGCTGTGGAAAAGACCCTTTTAAAAAAAGTATATTTTATTGATTATACAAAATTGTCCCAATTTTTCCCCTTCTGCCCCCCTCCACCTGGTGCCCCCCTTCCCTCCAGCAATCATCCCCCTTAGTTCATATCCATAGATTGTGTATATAAGTTCTTTGGCTTCTCCATTTCCTATACTATTCTTAACATCCCCCTGTCTATTTTGTACCTACAACTTATGCTTTTTAATCCTTGCACCTTTCCCCCCCTTGCCCCTCCTATCTGATAACCCTCTAAATGATCTCCATAACTATGATTTTGTTCCTGTTCTGGTTGTTTGCTTAGTTTGTTTTGTTTTGTTTTGTTTTTTCAGTTGTGGCAGTTGTGAACTTGTTGCCTTTTTAGTGTTCATTGTTTTGGTCTTTTTCTTAAATAAGTCCCTGTAACATTTCATGTCATAATGGCTTAGTGATGATGAACTCCTTCAGCTTTACCTTGTCTGGGAAGCACTTTATCTGTCCTTTCATTCTAAATGATAGCTTTGCTGGATAGAGTAATCCGGGTTGTAGGACCTTGCTTTTCATCACTTTGAATACTTCTTGCCAGTCCTGTCTTGCCTGTGAGGATTTTTTTGAGAAATCAGCTGACAGTCTTATGGGAACTCCTTTGTAGGTAACTCTCTGCTTTTCTCATGCTGCTTTTAAGATTCTCTCCTTATCTTCTACCTTTGGCATTTTAATTATGATGTGCCTTGGTGTGGTCCTCTTTGAATCCAACTTATTTGGGACACTGTGCTTCCTGCACTTGTATGTCTATTTCCTTCACCAAATTAGGGAAGTTTTCTTTCATTATATTTTCAAATAAGTTTTCAATTTCATGCTCTTCCTTTTCTTGCTCTGGCACCCCTATAATTCGGATGTTGGCATGTTTGGAGATGTCCCAAAGTCTTCTTGGTTTCTTTGAATTTTTGTTTCTTCTTTCTGTTCTGGTTAAATGTTTATATCTTCCTTATTTTCCAATTCATTGACCTGAATCCCAGCTTTCTTTCCTTCACTGTTGGTTCCCTGTAGACTTTTCTTCATTTCGCTTAGTGTAAACTTCATTTCTTCCTTTATGTTGTTGCCATACTTAATGAGTTCTTTGAGCATCCTAGTCACCAAAGTTTTGAACTCTTCATCTAATAGGTTGATTATCTGTTTCATTTAATTCTTTTTCTGGAGTTTTGTTCTGTTCTTTCATTAGGGCCATATTTCTTTGTCTCCTTAATTTGGCAGCCTCCCTGAGTTTGTTTCTTTGTATTAGGTAGAGCTACTTTGACTACCTGTAAAAGGCACCTGTAAATTGTGTGGGGCAGGGCCTTAGGTTACCACCAGGGTGGGGCAACCCGCTTCACTGCTCTGAGGCTCTGTGTGGGTAGAGGACTCAGAGAAAAGACTGTGCTGCTGTCTGTCTTCAGAGGGTTTGTCTGGCACTCATCCTATTTCCATTCACTTCACCCACTCCCTGTATGTGACTGGTGCCCTTCCACCTGTTGCCCTGGTGTTGAATCCCAGAGTGGGTGGGTTTGCATACGTTTTAAGACCATGCGGATCCTTTAAGTGGAGTTTTCTGAAAATCTGGCAGTTTCTTCTGCTGCCCCAACTCCCACTGGTTTTTACAGCCAAAAGTTATGGGGATTTACCTTCCCAGTGCTGCAAACCTGGGCTGTCAGTCTGGCCTGGGGCTGGGATTGCTTGCTCCCAGTGTATCCCTCCTGATTTTTATCTACCACACATGAATGTGGGACCACCTGTGGCCATTCTGCCACCACTGCCTCTCCATGCCACACTGTGTCTCCATGCCTCTCTGCCCGGTCTCTGTGTCTCTGCCCCTCCTACCCATCTGGATGAATGTGGCTTCTTTAAATCCTTAGTCGTTGGGCTTCCATGCAATTGGATTTTCTGACAGTTTTGGGTTATATTTATTTTGAGATTTAGTTGCAATTCCTTTTTGTGGTTGTACAAGGAGGCAAAATGTGTCTACTTATGCCCCCATCTTGACCAGAAGTCACTACAGAAAAGACTCTTGAAGATAAGAGCTTTATTGTAGGCAGTCTCTTAAAGGAATTTAAAATTTTCATAATGTGAATATTTAGATAGTATGTTACTCTTTGAAAATTGAAGGGAAGTTATGGAAACTATGGTCTCGAGCTATTCCTGAGTTACGGACTGATAGATTCAACTGCCTCCTTGAAATCTCTACTTAGGTTTAGTATGGACAAAAAAGGCTTGGTAGAGACAAAAGAGAACTTTACATGAACATGAAACTTTAGGTCCCTTGATCAGAAGATTTAATTACATTATTATTTTTTAGCAGTGTTTGAATCTTTATAAAATTATTTGACATTAAAAATACATTACTTTAGAATCAGCCATTGCCAAGTTGACCATAAAGATTACAGAGCAACCAATAGATAGAGGAATACTAAAAAATATACAAGGAACAATCCTTGTTGGGTAATTAGAAATATATGATTCATATAAAATTTTGAAAAATACTCTTAGACTTTTATTGAAGTATATCCTTCTCTGATGTCACAAATTCCTGTTTTATAGCTGAAGAGATTTAATGATCATAAATGATAGGCACAAAACCCGGTACTCTTCAAACTGCACTTTTTTTTTTTGTACTTCAACTAGTGCTTGCCCTAATCCATGTGCCATGATACTCTTACTTCTTCCAGAGAAGATACAGCTGTATTGACCAATGAGGTACCCACTCGCTACATGTGGCTACTTAAATGTAAACTAAAAGCAATGAAAATGTATATCGCCAGTCTCACTAGTCACATTTCAAGTGCTCGGTGTCTGGCCAGTGGCTACCATTTTTGATGACACAGATATAGTACATTCCCATTAGCACAGAAAGTCCTGTCGGATAGCACTGGCCCGGCATGTGGAACACTATGGCTGTCTATGTGCTCAGGTGTCATCTTTACTATATGTAATACCCAACTCTTATAATGGGAAAAATATGAAATCCACATTGGAAGGAAATCCTGTCACACTTGCTTTCAAATTGGTCTCCTTAGCCAATGATTTATTTTTGTATAGCAAAGTTGAAGTTAAGTATTATTTGACTGGAGTGTGTCACAAGAAATAAAGTATCATGATACCTTTGAAAGAAAATGTCTCTTGATGAAACCCTTTTCTAAGGTAACTTTGCATTATCTAATACAGGGTAATGTTTTTCTTCTGTTTAGAAGGTGCTCATTTTTCTCTTTTGGACCTGATAAGCTGTGTCTAGCCCACTGTGAGTGGACAGTTGTGCCACCAAATAGCAAAGCGAGGCAGTAGCACGATAGATTCTCTTTCGACCACTTCATCTGGGACCATCTTGGCTGCCTGTATTCCAGAAGTCCAGACACAGGAAACTTAATCAGAATAGCCTCTGTGATACCTGGTGTTGATCTATGAGTAAATCTTGCGAATGTGACTACTTAATTCTGCTTTAGAAGAGTTGCGGTGAGTCAGTCGAATCAAGGTAGCTACAGATTCTCCTTAAGAGCCTGGAGTTGTGGAAGCATGTTAAACTGAAGTGTTTTTGCCACTGAAAATATCTACTACATTATTCTGTGTTGGCATAAAATTCTAGAAAATATTTAAAACCACGGTTTCCCCTCTTTATAGGTGAAAATAACTCAGTGAGAATCTCTCAGTGAGGATCAAATGCATCTTTCCTGGATGGCAAAACAGTTCTAATATTTCAAATGTAGTGTTTTTGCGTATGTCCCTGACAGAATCTTTGCATCTAGTACTTGATACTGTAAATTTTCTTATGACACCTAATAATGGCTGGCTTTATAGTTAATTGGCTTGAAATTTTAGATTTAATAATAAAAAGTGATTCAAACAACTCTAAATTATTACCACTTAGTATCCCAAGTCAAGGAGCCTGACCTGTCTCAAGCACAGATTCACTGGGCTCACAGGGATGTTACAAAAACCTGGTAGCCTTGCCTAGGCACTGAGATGTCCATGCTCCTTTGTCTGGGTAACTAGGAGGGGTTTACAAAGCTTGCTGGACATAAAAATTATGAAGGAATACCAGAGCATACCTCCTGCATGTATTTTTTAATAATAATAATAATAATAATAAACTTATTAAAACAATCACTATCTAACAGTGTTATCTGCATGTTACAAAAAGGTAGCTGGCAAAGAGCTTCACCTATCTCAAGAGCTAGGGGAAACACGAACACCTAGATCTCTTCTCGCTTTAAATACCAGCTCCGATTCATGCCCGGCGCAGCGTCAGCCCCGGGCAGGACAGCTGCGCATGGCTGTGCTGGTGGTACCGTGGGCAACCTGCACGGCTGCGAAAGATGACCTTGATTAAGGCATTTTAATTATGTCATCAGAGACACTTGGTCACTCCAAGAAGTGACCAGAGAATAAAGGTGTTCTTTCCCTGAAGCTGGTGTCTAACTCACATCTCTTCAAGGTCACTGAGGTGCGGCGTGTGTGGCTGAAAGCTACAGTAAGTGCTTTCTCCTTCTGAGATGTGCTGACATGCAAGTTGAAAACTTGCTCAGACTTTGAGCCAGTGGTAGTTTGCAATGCCTGCCGCCTCTGACACTCCAGGGATTTAGAGCAGCTTTAAAGCAAAGAATCAAGAAATATTAATGATTTTTAAAGTACTGCATTCACCTATGCTGATATCTAGATCATTTTAAATTTTAAGTTATTGGGAAATACTGGGCAATTATACCAAATTTCTGAATGTGATACTCATTTCTCCTCAGGAATTAACCAATGAAAAGGCAGAAGACTTGCTAGTCTTCTGGTAGACATCTGAGAATTAAACTACTTGTGTTCAAATGGCATTTTGTTGGAGGAGGTCTTTGTAGTTAGGGGGCATGGAGTTAGGGGCATGGAGATAGGGGCTTGGGTTGGTTGCCCTCTGGCTCTGGCTCTTAGTCACTTCCTGGCACATAAAATGAAGAGTTTGGGTGAGAATATTCCCAAGATCTCTTCCAATCTTCAGGTACCACTCTTTTTTGTTGTATTCATATATACTGAAAGAATATGTCATAAAAGAATATTTTGGGATTAACACTAACCCACAAAGACTGGAATATATTTCTCAAATAATCAGAACTTACACATTTGAAGAATCTTCAGCCTTTAACATTGGTATATTAAATTGACCCTCCCTTATCACTACTTTATTTACTTTTAAAAATGAAATCTTTCTTTTGGAATAGTTTTAGAGCTACAGAATCTTTTTTTGCAAAAAGATATTACAAAGAATTCCCATGTACCTTGCATGCAGTTTACTTTATTAACATCTTATATCACTGTGATACATTTGTAATAACTGATGAGCCAGTTTTAATAAGCTGACATTAACTAAGGTTTATGCTTTATTCAGATTTCCTTAGTTTTTACTTAATGTCTTCTTCTGTCCCAGGAAGGATCCCATCCAGGATATTACGTTACATTTAGTTAGATCTTCTTAGGCAACTCTTGGTTGTGAGTTCCTCACATTCTCCTTGTTTTTGATGACCATGACAGTTTCATGGAGCACTGGTGAGGTATTTTGTAGACTGTTCCTCAACTGAGATTTGTCCTATGTTTTTCTCATGATTAGACTAGAATTAGGGGTTTTTAGGAGAAAGATCAGAGAGGTAAAGTGTTGTCTCTTCACATTACCTCAAGGGTACGTGCTATCAGCAAGACTTGTCACAGTTGTTGTTGACCTTGGTCACTTGGGTGTCTGTGGGATGTCTTCATTGTGAAGTTACCTTTCACCCTTTCTGTTTTGTACTTTTGGAAGAAAATCACTTTGTCCAGCCCACATTTAATGGGTGGGAAGATTTAACTAATTTTTAAGTCATCGCAAGTTAATTTTAGACGAAAACCTTTTCAATGTTTAGCCACAATCCTGAGACAAGTAGGTAGGCTTAGCGGCAGTCTTGTCAGTTCTTACTAACCTGGAACAAAATTGCTTGGCGGGGCGGCAGGGGCCGCGAGGTGGAGCGGAAAAGGACTATGATTTATCCTTCCTCAATATATTAATATTTTCCTTCCTCTTACGGAGAGTTGTACTAACTCTTAAGAAGTGAAAAACAGCATGATCCCTTGCCTCCCTCTTGCCTAAGGTCTAGTGAAAATAATCTATTACTTTAAAGGTTGAGGAAAACATGCTTCGTTTTAATTGCCTTAGCAAGGATTGGGGAGAGCTGGGTCAACCTAACTTTTGTAAGTTCTAGCTGTGGGAGTTTTAATATTTACATTAAATGGTGTCTGTGCTTCAGTGCCTTTAAAACTTCCTTTAGTCTCTACCCACTTAAGAACAACAAGTTCCCAAAGTGTGAATGTTCATGCCCCAAACAAAACATTGTTCACCCATTATTTTATCATATTTTTAAAGTTACAAATATATGTTTTTATAATAGAAAATTAAAACAGTCCAGAAGTACATAAAATATAAAAGTAGAAGGCCTCGCTGGCTCTGCATATGGTAGAATTTACTCTGTTATTAAATATTGAACTCTATTTGGCTTTTAATCAAAGATGCTCGTGTTGCTTTATAAAACAAATTCTACTATAACACAGTACACAGAAATTAAAACAGGGAAAAGTCTGTTTAAAATTTGGCTTGAGTTGTTCATTTGTTATTTATTTAGCAAATATTTATTGAATGCCAATTCTGTGCTAGGTGCTAGCAATACGTGGGGGTTATAAATGATGTAAAAGCAAATCGTCCTCGAAGTTGCTTACAATTGAGAGAGGGGGGCAGACTTCCACAAACAACAAGAAAGTAAACCAATGTCTTCACAAAAGCACAGTTGTCACACATAGCGCTTTGAAAAATGAATTTTTGCCTTTTTAATAAGACTATGTCCTCTCACAATATACTTATTAGTTTACTTAGTTTATTGAATTTGGAACAATATTAAAAGCTCTTGAGCTAATTTTAAAAATGGTGAGAACTGATTCTGTTTTAATTATATGAGACACTTTCACTATTTTTCTGAAACACATGGTAAATCTGTTTTTTTTAAGATGATAAAACAGATTTGTTTCCACTGGTCATGCCATGAAGGGAGGATGCTGAACCCAATGCCCCAATGTTCCCCAGCACACTGCACACACCACACTTAAACCTCTGATGACAAAGGGGTTTCTATGGACCAAGTCTGGTGCCTAAACTAGCCTTCTAACATCCCCTTGTTTATAACGACACAGGAAAATATAATCCTGGCAACAGTCACCATTCACTAAACATGAACTAATTTTATTGTAAATCATCTATGATTAAATCAGCTTTTATTTTATTTTATTTTATTTTATTTATTTTTAAAATATATAATCTTTATTATATATTTTTTCCATTCTACCATTTAGTCCCCTTATAACCCTTTCTCCTCAGCAATCACCACCCTGTTGTCCGTGTCCATGAGTCCTTTTTCTTTTTTGCTCAATTCCTCTACCCCCTAACCTTCCCCCACCCCACCCACCTACTAGTTGTCATCTGTTCAGTAAATTGTAAAAGACAAAAAAACAAAACAAAACACAAAAAACCAAACAAAAAACCAAAGAATTTATTTCCCCTTATTTATAGACCCTTTCAATATATATAAAAATTATTTAATGATTTTGGTTTTTTCTATTACAGAATTTTATGTTATTTTTTAACTTCATTTATGTTTTTCCACGTTTGCCCATCACACTTATTATTTTCATGGTTATCTAATATTCACAGCATTGATTTTTTTTATTATCTAATTAGCCTTTTTGTTGGAAATTAAGATTCTTTTCAGTTTTAAACAGTATATATTGTGCTGCTCTAAGCTTATCTTTTTATTTAGAGACACTTTCAATAATATGATTTTCTCCTCTTGCATTATTTCCTTAAGATATGTTTCAAAAAATAGGGTATTACATTATTTGCCATTGGATATGCACTGTCAACTTGTTCTGCAAAGTAAATGTTATCCATTCACAAAACCTAGAATAATAAATGGACAAAACTTTTTCTGAAGTCCTGCCAATACTATAATGATGAAATTTCATTAGTGCTAGACAAAAAAAAAAAAAAAAAAAAAAAAAAAAAAAAAAAAGGAGAAAAGAAAAAAAAGAAAATAAAAGAAAGAAAAAGGAACCCTCAGATTTTTTTATTTCTAATTTTACTAGTAAGTCTTAGAGTTATTTGGAAATCTCTCTTTACTAATATAAGACACATGACATCAATCCATAGATCATGCCCCTAATGCAAGGACTGTTTTCACAGGGAGCAGAAACCCAGTACTTCTGCTTCTCTTCTTCCCTCTCCCTTTCTTTTTCTCCTTTTCTCTTTCCTTCCTTCCTTCCTTCCTTCCTTCCTTCCTTCCTTCCTTCCTTCCTTCCTTCCTTCCTCCTTCCTCCTTCCTTCCTTCCTTTCTTTCTTTCTTTCTTTCTTTCTTTCTTTCTTTCTCTCTCTCTCTCTCTTTCTCTCTTTCTTTCTTTCTCCTTTCTTTTTCTTTTTCTTCCCCCACTCTCCACCCCCTAAATTAGATTCTCTGGGTATATATTCAAAGAGAATGAAATCATCATGTCAAAGAGATATCTGCACCCCCATGTTCATTGCTGCATTATTTAAAATAGCCAAGACATGGAAGTAACTTAAGTGCCTGTCAACAGATGATATAGATGGAGTACTATTCAGCCATAAAAGGAATGAAATTCTGCCATTTGCAATAACATGGATACATGGATGAACCTTGAGGGCATCATGCTAAAGTGAAATAAGCCAGACAGAGAAAGACAAATACTGTATGGTCTTATTTACATGTGAAATCTTAACAAAAAAAAAATTCAGAGAAAAAGAGATCATATACATGGTTACTAGAGGTGGGGGGAACTGGATGAAGGTGGTCAAAAGGTTCAAACTTCCAGTTGTAAGATAAATAAGTACCAGGAATGTAATGTACCACATGATGACTAAAGTTAACACTGCTGTAAGGTATACTTAAAAGTTGCTCACAGAGTAGGTACTAAAGTTCTCATCACAAGGTAAAAAAAAATTTTTATCTTTGATTTTTTGCTTTTATACCTATATGAAATGATGATTGTTAACTAAACTTAGTATGAAAATGATTCTGTAACATATGTAAGTCAAATCATTATTCTGTACACCTTAAACTTGTACACTTGTATCCTATACAGCTTAAACACTACAAGTGTTTTATGTCAAATATATTTCAATAATATAAAAGAAAAAAATACATTAGATTCTGAACTGCTGAAACAAGAACAGGACCAACACAGATGAACGCAGAATAGTGAACACCAAGGTATCCCCTCAAATGGCCTCTGACTCCCTGAAAGCAGCCTGTAATTTTTGGGTTTTCTACAGGGAAGAGGAGAGAGAGGATGACATCTTCCAATCCTGTAGATCTTGCTTAATAGACTGACTGATCCTCTTACGACGTTGATCTCCCACATGGTCTCCCTCTCTCTCAGGGAACACATGTATGGTCATTGGTGGCTCATAAAGAGAATCCAACTAACACAAAAGGGAAAAGAGTTCCAGAGTATATTGTGAGCAAACAAATTGCTTAATAAAATATAAACAATATCAGCTCATATTTCCCGGGACATTCTGTTGTTACTAAAAACAAGAAAGAGACTTTTTTCAGATGTAGCTTTCGAAAGAAAGCTCTGAAGTAAAGGCACTAGGTCCCATAGCCTGAACTTTGACAATTATGTGAAATAAAGGACAAAGGCAGGGTTATCAATACTAATAATTCATCAATGGGAGTGTGTTCTCTACCTTTCAATGTGTCGTGAACCCTTCAAATGGCACCATTGTCTCCTTAGATGGCTAGGCAACCCCCCAGGAATCTTTGTTGCCTTTCTTGAAAAACATTTAAAACAAACAAGCCCCTTTCTCTTCCCATGGACAGTACAAGCAATATTAATGGTTATCTACCTGTGATAAGCACAACAGTCTCATTTTACCTGACTTGAAAGGGTCATCTGTACTGTCAAGCCCAATTAACTTGTCTTACTCTCACACAAAGAAGGAAGGTTACTGAAAGGCCACATCTTGCCTTATATCTTGGCTGCTCTGGTACAATAGCTTGATCAAAGGCCATCAAAGCATCAGGCCAATAAAGGCAGACCCTGCTTTTTTTGGATACTGGCATAATGCCACACATGGAAGCCTCTGGGTTCTTACTGAAAGGCTCAGACGCCAAGACAGGATTTTATACATACAGGTCTTCCCAGAGGTTGAGAGAGGCCCTGGGCCACTTCCCAACTTTATAACAGGGTTATAAATAATTGTGGTGTATTTTAAATGTTTATGGTTAATAAATTAATGCTTTTGATACAAAAGCAATGCAATATAATTGAGCTTTTCATAAGATAATTATAGGATTTATGAAAATATTGAACTTAAAGAAGTACACTATAGGTGGGATACCCATAATGAGACAGAAACTTAAATTTGAATGATGAACATCTCCTGTCAATCAAAGACTTCTTCTGGGAAAAAAACCCAAATGTACATAGTTGAAGCCTGGGGTTAATGAGAAGCCTGAGTCAATTACAAGTCAATGGCTCTAGTGGCATATGTTCTATATGCGCATATTTTAAGTTGGTGACAAAACCCAAATTATTTTTCTGGTCCACATATCCTAGGTCAGTGCTAAAAATCCACTGGACACTCAAATATCTGTTGGTGTAGTTGGTGCTGTTTAATAGATCTCTAACACTAGAAGGAAATAAACAAAAAAGCCATTTATTTATTCTTCTGCTTCTAGGAAAGCTTGACTCTAAGTCACCCTAGATGCTTAGCTACATATGCATGCCAGTGTGGTTCTTGCTTCCATTAATGGTTCATTTTGATGTTTATAAATCTGAATTTTTGAAGCAAAATTAAATGGGACTGGGATTATTTGATCTGGAAAAAAGGGGAATTTGGCAGGATTTCCAGATGTCCCATATGGATAGGGTTTTCTGGTAATTCTGTTTTTAGAAGAACAAACAAACACACACACGCACACACGCACACATGCACACATGCCACTGCTCACGTGCACTCACACACACAATCTTTGAGTCCAGATCAAACATTACAGGGCAGTACTCTCAGCACAGGTCTTGTCAAAGCACGTGCCGCATTCTCCAGAGTTAGACCTGGCAAACCTTCCAAGGATGAACATTGATACAGGTCTTCAAGCATCTAAACATCTTCTGTATAAGGTTGAAAAACAGAATTTTTACATTTCTGTTAAGGATATAAAAGAAAAATGGATTTAAACTAGGTCGGACCAGGCATATATTTCAACAGGAGAACTTTTAAACTTCAGGATATATTGCCAAGAAAACTCGGAGTTGTATTCTCTGGTGGAATGAGGATATTAAAAACCCAATGAGATACTTTTCTCTGATGTAAGTGGCATGATCTTGACTCTAGTACAAAAGAGAAATGAATGAAGAAAAACCATTCAAGTTCTAAAAGTAGGTTAATGTATAACTTAAAAATTAAATTTAACTTTCCTGAAATACCTCTGATACTTTTCTTTTCTTTTCTTTTTGTTTTTGGCTACTGCTTTTGATGATACCAACTCAACTAGATGGAATGATTGATGATTTGCATTTTAAAGGTACAACTGAATGTATCTGTTTTCTTTTTTTTTAAAGATTTTATTTATTTATTTTTAGACAGAGAGGAGGGGAAGGAGAAAGAGAGGGAGAGAAATATCAATGTGTAGTTGCTTCTCACACACATCTCTGCTGGGGACCTGGCCTGCAACCCAGGCATGTGTCCTGACTAGGAATTGAACCAGTGACCTTTTGGTTCTCAGGCTGGCACTCAATTCACTGAGCCACAGCAGCCGGGTCTGTATCTGTTTGCTTTAAGTTAGTTCAGAATTGGAGTTCTGTTGTTCTCAGGCATTTTGGAAATGAAAGTGTAATACTTAGTAAGGAAGTAAAGCCAACAAGGGATGAACCAGCGATTATTATGGGCCACTTTAGCTGGACTAAGGGGATGGCAAATGGGTATGGTAGAGACCAAGAGAACTTTGTACAGAAGCTCTTACTATCCCTTGAAGTATGAGATGATGGTGCTTCTGAGCAGGAGAAGCCCTTAGTGCACATAATCAAGACAAAGTATAAAAGGTTGGGTGACGGAAACTGAGCATAGGACATAGCGCCCTGACTCTTTTGTCTCCTTTCCTTGCCTCTAAGTTAGTAGGCAGAGCTGTTGTTCCAGGTAAGTGGCGACACAAAGGTGTCCCTGTCTGGTAGGCTTAAATTTTTTTTTGAGGTATTTTTGGGTAAAAGAGAGGCTTATACCCTATCAGTGGATCAGTTGGACAAATGGTTTTGAGAATGTCTTTTGGTACTGCTGTCTACTCTGGTGGGAAGGATTGGGCCCCCCAAAGATGTCCGTATCTTAATTCTTGAAACCTATGAATATGTTACTTTCCCTAGCAAAGGGAAATTAAGGTTGCTAATCTTCTGACCTTAAACTAGAGAGATTTTCCTGGATTATCCAGCTGGGCTCAGTGTAGCCACAAGGGTCCTTATAAATGAAAGAGGGAGGCGGTAGAATAGGTCAGAATGGTGTGGGGTGAGAATGACTAGACCTGCTTTTGCTGGCTTTAGGCAGAAGACCTGGAACCAAGGACTGTGGGCAGCCTTTAGAAGGTGGAAGAGGCAAGGAGATGGATTCTTCCCTATAGTCTTCAGAAAGAAATGAAGCCCTGTCAACACCTTGATTTTAGCCCAATGAGACTCACTTTGGACTTCTATTGTACAGGCTGCAAAATAAACAAATCTGCCTCTTTTCAAGCCACTAAATTTGTGGTGATCTGTAACTGCATTCACAGAAAACAGATACACCTCCCTCTGCAATTCCCAACGACATTCCTCTCACCACCCTAAGTAGTCCACTGAGGGAAGGAAACCAGAACCATGAGTATTTAGCAGCCTCGTGCCTGTGCCATTCGCCTGTGGCAATGAAGCCTGCTTGCACTGCGCTCTTCTTCCTCCCCCAAATAGAGATGCCGACCAACCTCACAGCCATGTACACTTACTTGCCTCTCCTACCTCTCCAACAAAAGCCCTCCTCACTGGCCCCTAAATTGGTGATTTCATTTTTCTTTTCATCTAGAGTACACGTGATAGAAGGTTTTTTAAAGGCTTGACACAGCTCGTCGGGAGTGCTCAGGGCTATAGGCTCAAATCCCTCGGAGCGCATGGGGCTCCAACCATGTTAATCTCCGGCTCAGGGCTGGGGCCACAAAGGAGAGGTGACTTGTATTGAAATAACCATTCTCATTCAAACAAAATGCAAATCATATGCAACAAAGACCCCAAACCTATATTCTAAGATAGGAAGTACAATAAATGGCAGTTCAGGCTAAATAAAAAGTTAATTTACTTTTCTATCCTCCTAGTTTGTGGAATGTGTATGTGTGTGCGCCCTTTGGGTACATTGAACTCACTGATATTCGAGAGTGAAAACTAAAAGTTATCTTTGCGAAATGGATAAGGGGTCACTCACCAAATCTCTCTTTAGTTTCCTTTCCTGTAAAACGCGAGGGACAATAGAATGAGCGCAAGGAACTGGCGGCAAGGCAAAGAATGCTTTTGAATTACGTCACGTCCTCTGGAAATACGAAACTGGGATGTGAGCGAGCAATACCTCGTCTGCCCTGTGTTCTTACTCAGTGCTGCACATTATTAGCCCCCACCGTTTTGGGTGCTATAATAGCTAATGTTTATTGCATATTTACAGGAATTACTACATTTAAACTTTCCATGTTACAAATGAGAGAATGAAGCAAAAAGAGATGAAAGGAGATTGTCCTGGACAGAGCAGATAGAGTGTGGCAAAACCAGGATTAAAATCAAGGTCTTTGGGGCTTCACAGCTCCAGTTCTTCCTGTGGAACTTTATCGGTCTCAAAGTATGCCCTCCACTTTGAGAAGAGATAAGCCTCGCATGTGATATTTTTGCACAACATGACCTTTACATAGGCAGGTACCCTCCTGCCAGGAATGTTCCTAACTTTCTTCTCCTACCCAAGCCCCGCCTAACACTTAAGAGTCCAACTCATTTCATTACCTTCCCCTCAATTTTCCTTACCTCTGCAAGCAAGTCTGTGGGAACTGAATAATCATCATTGATTGTATCCTTGCACAGGGCTTTGCACAGAGTAGGTAGCTGCTGGGTAAATCCCCCTGTTCCTTGTCTCAGAGAGCAGGACTTGAATATCTGCTTTCCCATATACTAGCAATGTGGCCTGAGTGTCAGTGACCCCATCTGTAAAGATGAAGCAAAAAAGAAAAAAAGAAAAGAAAAGAAAAGAAAAATAAGTACTACTCATCTCATAGATTTGTTATGGAGATAAAATGAGCTATTGTTTATAAAAGTACTTTGCAAATTAAAGTACCATTCAAATATGAGAGGTAATAGAATTAAGTCAAATAAATTCTGTATTGCATTTCTTGAACGAGTCCTGAGGTTGTTCAACTGTGTCCAATCATACATGAGCACATTATCATGAATGCATTCTAATGCCATTGAAGAAGGCTGCCGAGATCAGGAGTGTTTACCCTGGTAGAGAGAAGGCTGAAGTGAGTTTTCAAAACAAACTCCAAGTGTTTGTCTGTTCCATAGATAATTGTGAGCAACTCTACAGAGTCTCTGGCTTCAAATTAGAGCAAAAGGGATTTGGTCCAGACATAAGGAAATGCTTCATGAATATAAAGACTGTGAAACCTACTATTAAGGGAAATTATGGAGACAAATAACAGCCACAAATAAGTTACTTCATGCTGCCAAATTGACCAAGGAGAAAAAGAAACATGTTTATTTTTCAAAATGTGGATGTTCTAAAGCAATGAAATGTCTTCCCTCACTAAATTGACATATTTTTTGATCTTGATGGCACTGTAAAATTAAGTCCTTTAAAAAAGATTTAAAATATATGAGATGACATCTCTTCTGGGGAAGAAGAGAAAACAAAAATGATGAAACTATTAAAAATGGAACTATTCAAAACTACATATTTGTGGACTATTGAAAAAACATTTATAAAATCTCTAAGAAATTGTCTCAATGAAATTAAAACCATGCCATACAAAGAGATCGGTCTCTTCCCCCTCAGGTTTCCACCCCCCCACTTCCTGCAACAATCACTGTATATGCTGATATCCGTAGAGCACCCACCACTCGTATGCTGAAATTGTGGACCACAGAGCCCTACTTGGCATCACAGTTAGAAGGAGGCTACGGGGCAGAGTGACCTGAAATACCTATGTGGATGTGGCACACAACAGGTGAAAACTTTAATGCCATTATGGACATAGTAGTTTCAGTCTAGCTATCCTTTGTACGTGTCTTTCAAAAGAATGGGACCATTCCTGTGACGACGGAATACTGACAGCCAATGTAACCCGAGTCCAGTTAGAGGTCACTGACCGTGCTCCGCACTCTACAATAAGCTTATCAGGGCCATCTCTTGAAATAATAGTTACTTCCAGGTCTCCTTCATCTTCTTCACTCTTTGCCTTCCTCCCTCCTCCCCCACCAGAGCCCACCCTTCCCTCTCAGGCATGTATCCTTCAGCAAGGTTCTCTCTTTTCTTGGGCTTTTCCTGTTGCCATCACAAAGCCCTCAATGTCCTTTATGGAGTATCTTAATCTAACCTTGAGTCAAAGGCCATTCTTGCCTTAGGAAAAAGAAAATCCCCCCCACCCCCACCCCCGCAATTTAATGTCTCTCTTTAAAAAGGAGAGGCTGTCATTTTAAAACCAGGGCTAAATTAACATATAAGGAAGACCATTTTTAGACTAAGCTATGTCATTTCACAGTTTCCTTAGACAATCTGGGAGTGAAAAATGTTTCTACCAATATGCGGAGTCTGCCCTGCAGGCTGCATGCCTTTGCATTTCCCGGGTAACTGACTCTGTATTCCTAAAATACAGAAGTGGTTTTTTCAACAGATGCTCCCACTGACTCTGTCAAAATAATTTCCAAAATAGACTGGTGCCATCGCTCCTCCAGGTTGTAGGACATTTCAGGCTCTTATTATCTTGAGCAGTTGCATTCCTAGTTCTAAGATCAGCAATTATGTGGAAATAAAAATGATCCATCTTTTCTTGCAGCAAGTATAACTAGCTGATTGCCAAAGACAAGCTTAGCTGTGCAGAGAATTGCCAAAATCTCTAAGTAAACTATACAGGTATTTCTCATGGCTGGGTACACCTAATGTCGCTTCACAGAGCTTATTCTAGAGCAGTTTATCCAGTTTATTCCAGTTTCTTCGCAGAGTGGTTAGAGTGTTAAAGCATTGCAGGGAACTTGCAGTAAGTGACACTCAACCCTTGTGCTCCGTGGTCAGTAGCTGTTCTGAGAAGGCCTGTATTAATTACCTAGGCCTAGAACCCCTCTCTGCCGGCATCCCCGATGACTATCCTCCTGTATACTTGTCACACCAGCCTCCTTTCTGTTCCTTAAATTGCCAAGTAGGCCCCTGCTTGGAGCCTTCGTCTTTGACACTCTGCCTGCCTGGTGCTCGCAGACACATACCCACTGGACTGCCTCCTCACTTCATTCCGATCTCTGTTCAGGTTTGTTTCCCTCAGAGAGCCTTCCAAGCCACCTCATCTAAGAGAGCATCCCTGCCACTCACCGTCTCCTGTCCGTGCTTTAATTTTCTCCACATACCTTGTAGATTTTGCTTTATTCATAGCTCTGCCCTCAGTGCCTTGGCCAGTATCTGGCACATGGTCAGTGCTCAGTAAACATCACTAAGTGAATGTATGAATGGCTGGCTGGCTGTTCAACCTAATGGGACTGGACCCCTTCACAGGTAATTATAGTACGGTCACTGCCAGAAGTCTTTTGATGGTTCCCTTCATTCTGAGTCTCCTTAACCTCAAACTCCCCACTCCCTCCAATCATCTGGCATCAGTGCCCTCTGTGATGTTGTGGTACCTCCTACTACCACTAGGATTTTCCACCCAGCGCTGGAAAACTCAGCGGTTTTCTTGGCTAGAGCCTGTTTAAAGATTATAGAAAGGTTTCTTTCCCAAAAGGATTCAAATCTAAGCCAGGCACCCTATCTTTATGAGCATTCCACCTAAACAAACTGTATATTTTGGGAACACACAGGATCAGGCTCAAGCATAGTTCCCTCCTCTTTGCTAAATTCTTATCCGAGTAAATTCAAGCAGTAACAACAATTGTTGATCTTATCTGTGAGAGTTTTTTGAAACATTCCCAGAAATGTTAAAGAATTCCCTATTGAATAAGACCAACAATATTCCTTTAGGACACTCAGCTACCATGATTCCTGAGAAAGAAGAGTCAGAGAACTAGGTAGCATTTATTAAGCACCTCCTAACCACATTCCATGCACTGATCTAGGGACTTAGAACTTCACTCAGGCCTCCCTCACCGTTCCTATCTGTTATGCATTTCCTGAGGCAGCAATCCGCATTCCAGTAGCTGAGCCTGCCTCTAGTACTTCAGACAAGAGCTCCAGGACCACACGGGGGAACTCTTTTAGTACAGGCTTCCCCTACCAGGCGAGTGTTCTAGGAACCCATCTGTATTAATGTACTAGCTGGTGTTGTCGTGAGAGGCTGCGTTCGACTTCAGTGAAGTTATTTGAAGACTCTTTCAATGCACTTGCCCAGTTTCTGATGGGAGATTTACGAGCGCACCTGCCTATACCATGCTGAATGTTCAGCAGTTTTTGACCAAAAACGGCATAGCCCCTATGCCCCACCATCCCCATTCATCCGATCTCACCCTGAGTGATCTTTATTTTTTGTTTCCGTGGATGAAAAAAGTCCTCAAAGGTTTTGCTGATGTGGAAGGGGTGAAACAAAAACAGCAGAAGCACTAAAGTTTCAGACCCAAGGAATAAGTCCTTGAGGTAAGGTAATGAACATGTGCATGCTTTTGCCTGACTAACATCTTCCGAACAACATTCCCGAGTTTGGAGAATGTCCCCCTCTATGACTTCTGCCTCCTCATGAGTAAGGGCGATCGCTTTTTTTTTTCCAGGATCTGTTGCAGGTAGGGCCCAAGCATGTGACCCAGGCTCTGCTGGCCTGATGCACTCTTCAAGACTTCAGTTCAGAGGCATGTGACATGAGGAGCTTTGCAGGAGCCATTTTCTGGTGGGGCTGGTAGTAGAGCAATTGGCTTTCGGGAAAGCTGCAGCGCTGGTCCTGGTGTCAGTTATTTGAGCACAGATAACTCAGAAGAGGAAGTTTGGCTGCTCACGGCCAGTTAAAAGAGTTTCCAGCCCAATTTTTGACTGCGTTTGGGTTTCCTTTGCTTTGGACCTTGCAGTCAGAACATAAATAGAAACTGATTGTGTGTTTATTATTACCCTCAGGCTCTTCCTAGAAGTAAGGGTTCTAACTTGGGATAGAGATTTTGGTTAACTTTTTAATCGGTTATGTCCTGGTAATGGTTTATGTGGGATAAAAGCTCTACTTGTATTTCAGTCATTATGGACAGTGAGTCAATTCAGGACTTTAAGTGAGGTTTATTATCTTCAGAGATTAAGGCAGTAGTTTCTGAACAAAATTTTTTTAAACTCTTGCTTAATTAAAGGGCTTCACTGGATTGTGTTCTTCATCGTCAGAGAGCCCCATTGGTGGCTATTTCCTGTGTCAAACTTCCCCTCATCCCTCAGGTTTGCACTTATGACAATTAGAAAGGCTACATCTCAGCCACTGCCTCCCACACCTCTTGCCCACGAGCACCGATCAGATGTGATGTTAAAGAAAACTCAGAAATAAGACAAGGGTGGGAAGAACTAAGCACACTCGTTATATTCTGTAATGTTTCATTTATATATGTCTCTTAATCTATGCCTGAAACTCCCTTTGACTCTTCCATAGACACTAGTCATAGGTCAGGCTCATAACTGGACCCAAATTATAAGACACAAGAAGCATACCAGGCATTCATTAAACATTGGTTGAACTGAATTAAACAGGATTGAAATATGCCCCACCGAGACATAGACCTCTTAAGAGATTGTTTGGTTACAAAAACCAGAAACCTAGATGAATAGCTAAAGCCAAAAAGGGAATTTTATTGGAAGGATACATGCATGGATTTCCTTATGAGAGAATGCATGAAAAGTGGAAATTTACCAGGAATGAAGAAGAATGCTATTTAGGGTGGTAAATTCTCTCATATCTGAAAATTCGCCTCTCTCTCTCTCTTTCCAGACTGACTATCTGACTTCACAGTGTATATGACAGAAAACAGCATTCCCCATCCCACGTGAAACGCCCTTTCAAGTGCTCACTGTCCGTTCCAACTTGTGCAACACCTGGGCACTGGCTTTCTTTCAAGTGTCGGACAGACATCATTGTCAAACAGAATGCTTTCCCGCTCACCTTGGATGCTGCCTCACATTCTTTTTAATACCAAGCTGCAGAAAGCCATTACCAGCTGTTTGAAAATGGCCATCTCTGTTCTAATTCCTGTTTCACTGGACACTTCTCCAAAGATTTTAAGGTAGTCAGGGGTCTTCTGTAAGTATGTTGCCCTAACACTCAATATCTCTAATTTCTTGAGTTATATGACAAAATTTTGAGCCTCTCTTGCTCTCCTGATAACAGTAGAGTTGCGTCAAAAGCTCATTTAACTTACAAAAGTTCAGTGGTATCTGTGTTACACTAAACAATGACAACAAAGTCCAGGGTGATAAGGAGATTTTTACATAATCTGCCCCGCCCGGCCACATTGACACTTACCATTCCCATGGGACTCATGGGGAATCAGGGAAGGGAGCCCATAGAAAACATACACAATGAAACAAAAAGAGCTAATTTTTGGTTTTTGACCGTTAGACGACCCAGGTCCTGGCAATATAAAATCGATTTAAGGAATTTACAGAGATAAAGTTGACCATAGATAATTTGTAGTGTGATGACTTTAGAACTTGTACCCCGCCTAAAGTGAAACTCCACTCTATTCTTTTCTGAAGTTGGTCCTTTTTGCCCTTCTCATACACAGAGAATAATCTTTAGAGTCAGAAGCAGGACTCCCTATGTGGTCTCTGCAATGCAGTCATGGTTTTCTTAGTTCTAGCTGTGAAAGTTCTATACATGCAGCACCTCGACCGTGCAGGACTTGCTGAAAACCCAGTGTCCTACATCTCCTCCCACTCACTACAATCAAACCCAAAGATAGGCACCCGCTCATAACGTGAGTTCAGATACAACGCTTAGCTCTTATCCAGCCCCTGTTCCCATTAATCTGCATTATCTTACCCCGCTAGGTAAAAATCCTACTCCAGGGGTATGATTTCACTCTAACTTACAAATTTTACAAGGTAAGCAAAAGCACATTGAAGAGGGCCCTGTACCAAGAAGATATTCAGTAAACGTGAGCCTCTTGTCTTTCTTGTGTACAAGCACAGGCCTTTACCCGAATCATAATGGCTTTTACTGCATTGTTTCTGGTCCCTAGTTCAAGCTTGTCAGTATCTTCCTGGCTCCAAGCCTGTTACCCAGTCTATTTGCTGTGCCCCCGAAGCTTGCATGCTTTTGGTTTGCCAGCTGACTTTGACAGCATGCTCTCACGTTTTCACCTATCCAAACCAAGGGGAGATGGAAAGGTAAGTTACACTTGGAGCAAAACACATTACCGGTAGATATAAACTTTTCTCACACTGTACAATAGAGTGTCACGTGGCTGAAAACATTCTAAAATATTAATTAATGATTTTTTAAAAATCGCGTGTATTGAAATAGTTTTCTAGGCCTAAGGTGAAGCTGCTTCTGCCTGGAGTGCCACGTGAGCAAACTGAAACTTAGAAAACATTCTTGTCCCTCTAAATACTCTGCTCGACCAGACAAGAGGTATTCTCAGTCGGCCAATCCCCAAATGCCAAGTCAACCCTGAGCCCTCACCCCAAATAATCACATGTTTTCTATTTTTCTCTTTCTTGTTCTTGATTTCTTATCCCAAAAAGCTTCCTGCCTCCCGCCCCATTTTGCAGTTCTCAGAAAAGAGACTCTCCTTCTGAGTCATGAAGTGTTAAATAAAGTTTGTTTGTATTACCTAAATTGTCTTCTTTAGTCATTTTTAACACTTGTAGCAAATTGAAATAATAGAACACAATCCCTGTAGCTGGTCTTCTGTTATGTTGCAAATATTATCAAGCAAGGAACAAGAGGATTAATATTCTATGACTGTTCAGCCGCTTTCTCCTTTGTCTCAAGTTCAAGAACTGCCTCATCACCCTTCCACCTTTGGTCTTGTTTCCAGCAGCTTTGCTTATAGTCACACCTGTACTAAGCCTGCAATTACAATAAGGCAGGAAAGCGTACAAATGATTCACAAAGACTCTTTCAGAAGATCCTCCAAATGCTTGTGAAAGGCACATCCTAGACAGGAAATAGGGCCCTTCAAGAGACTTGAGGCACCCGAAGGAATAGTAAATTTACCTACATTATTTCAGGAAGATTTTTGATACCATGTGATTACCAAAGAACAAAGCCCAAGTGTGGGGTAGACAAAAGTGAAAGAGATGAAATGAATTTCTCAAACAGGGGAGAGAGCTCTGGAGAGAACTGCCATGATGAGCATCAGGTGCAAAGTGGCTTCATTTCTATACAGATAATATAAACATAGAAAACAAGATTGAAACCCTGGCTGGTGTGGCTCAGTGGATTGAGCGCCGGCCTGTGAACTAAAGGGTTACTGGTTCGATTCCCAGTCAAGACACATGCCTGGGTTGCAGGCCGGGTCCCGGGTGAGGTCGGGTCCCGGGTGAGGGGGGTGTACGAGAGGCAACCACACATGGATGTTTCTCTCCCTCTCTTTCTCCCTCTCTCACCCTTCTCTCTAAAAAAAAATAAATAAATAAGATCTTTAAAATTAATAAATAAATGAATGAATGAAAGAAATAGAAATAATACCAGAAATTAAAAAAAAAAAGGAAAGAAAACAGGATTGAAACATTAAGCTCTAATAGGCCTCCCTGCCCTTACAATTTCCAAAGGTGAAGGTCGGTGTGTAACAGATCACAGAGGTTAATCAAAAAACATACATACACATGCACATGCAAACTCATATACATAATGTATGTAATATATAATATGTGTACATATATAACATTATAACATAAAGGATCAAGGTTAAATACATCCTGATGTAAAAATATATCTGTAGTAAGAAATATGGCTGAAAAACTAAGGATCCTGTACAACTGGGGATGAGAGTTTTATACCACTTGCGATGCTATATATATCTCATACCTCCTGAAACTTTAAGGTCTGAGGGATAGAGAATGGCTCTAGGACAGGGCATGGTGTCTGAAACCAGAATATCCCTCGTTTGAGTCCTTGCTTGGCCTCTTGCTATTTCACCATGACTAAAATTTTCTGAGTCTTAGTTTTCTCCTATTTGGAACAGGCATAATAATAAAGTGACAACATGTTGGGTTCTGTAAAGTTTATGCAAGTTATTCATTACAATAAAACATTTGACGATTGACTTTATAGCTCTTAGCCAATTACTTCCATGATCCTACTAAGATTCACGAATATTATCTCCATTCAATTATTTAGTAGACAAAAAAATTAACATAAAGAAATATTCCATTCCTTGAGCCAACAATTCCTGGCTGTGCTGTTTGTTATTCTATTGTTTGTTTGTTTTTTAATAATTAGGAAAACTGGAATAATGGAAACACCTATAAAAATAACTCAAGTTAGAAAAAGTAATGTGACCAGAAAACTAATCCCTATGTGCATTTTTATACATCAAGCAAAGAAATTGATTTTGTAATCCTATGGTGGGACCCTACCTAGGGGCCATCTGTCTTAAACAAGTTGTGTTAATTACCAGTCCAAGTTCTGAGCTGGAAATAGAAGTGCCTCCAGCTATTTTAAAAAGGAAGGGACAATACGGAGAAATAGGTTTTTTAAAACTACTAGAAGGGAGGGAGGTCACAGCGGAAGTTACTGAGCTCAAGAACAAGCTGCCACTACTTCAGCAGCTTCGGCAACAGCCAACCTCCTCTAGATAGCTTTTCTTGTTAGCGGAAAAAAGTAAAAACTACAGATTATCTCTACTAACACTTGTAGAGAAAAAGATAGCTGATATGAAATTTTAATGGGTTACTAAGAGGGGGTGTTCAAGGTCCAACGGGGCATGCTCATGTTTGGATTTTAACTCCTGAGCTGGTAATTCTGCTTTGTGTTCTGGGTGGTCAGGACGACACAAACAGTGAGTCACCTTTCAAATTTATCATCCTTTTTAAAGAGGGACACTAAGGTTTGCTATAACCACTCTGCCTATTCAGTGTATGATTTTAAGATTAAAAAAATTCAAAAAACAGATAAAACAAAAATATTCTTTACCACTAGGGAGAGAAACAAAGACAAAATTATTTAACTGCCAGTTCCCCTTGACAGTATAGAAATGTCCAAGCTAGCAATCTTGGTGGTCTGTAAATTGAAGCTGAGGGAACGTCAAGACAGTTACCCCAACTAGAGACCGGAAAGTGCCCTTAGCCCTGCTCTAGAGGGTGGCTCAGAGCATGCCTGCTACGTGCTTGCAGCCTTATGTCAGCTGAAATCGAAAGTTGGCTCTGAAATAAATTTTTTAAATCAAATTTGTAGCTTAAATCTTAAATAATAATAACAAAAAATTCTCTACATTTGTTATAGAGATGTCTTCTAGGATTTTAATATCGAGGCACATGTACCAGTACTGTTTGTTCAAGTGCAGCCTTCCTCCCAAGCTTGACGTTGTTGTACTGGGTTTCCCTCCTGCAATCGAGACAGATAGTTGCTATGTTTTCAGTTGACAGGCATTATTTGAACTGCCATTCCTATACAGGAATAAGATTCAGGTGAGGACAGGGAAACAACGTGCACGTTTCAATGCGCCATCTCGCCCTGTTCTTGCTTTAGACTTTTTGAAACAAGTGATGGCAACAAGGCCAGACGGGAGGTCAGTTGCACTCTCTCTCCTGGTACATGGGCATCTGTTGTGCTCAGAGTGGTTTGTTTTTGACAGTTGCAGATGCTGGGCCAACACTTGTTTTTTTCAAAATGACTCAGGTCTTTATACTCTTTTGCTTTAGGGTAATACCTATGACAAATATCAGGATGTGATGGTGCAAGTTTAGAAAGAGTGGACGTGACAGCTAGCATTCACTGTAGGAATTAGTACCTGAAGGCTCTTACTTTTCAAGCCTGATGACTCAGTTACCCAAATTCCAGAAACATAGCCATCATATTCCTATACATTCTGATCATTTCCCTCAATTATCCATTATCATGTCAGAGAGGTGATAAAAATTAAATTTTATAACCAAATTTTGTTCCGGAACCATGAGGTATAGTTGTGATCAGCTCTAAGTATGGATGGCACTGTTATTAATTGCTCTTTCTATTGAGACTTATTATGTGCTAGGCACTTCCCTACAGGTTTATGCGGGGTGATTCTGCGAGATAGGCATTATTATTATTATTCCTATTTTATAATGGAAACTGATGCTCAGAGGAGTTAAGTAATTTGTTCAAGGTCATACAGCAGTGGTATCATCAGAATCCATTGGGTCCCAGCCTTCCGGATCAGATTCTGCCCTGGGATTTTTGCTAATGCTACTGTTATCATTCTGGTCACCCATTCATTGTAGGGATGAAAAAAACGAAGCCAAGAGAGCTTTAAATGACTGTCCTGAGTATGCAGAGCTAGGTCATGGCAAAACCAACACTGTAACCACTATTGTTTTTTTCCTATCACATCACACTTTAGCTTTACAGGACCCATTGTTATTTATTGCTAATGGATCACCTCATCTTATTTACTTCCTTCCTAGCTTTCCTGACCTCTGTCCTTCCTTCCTATCCCCATTGCTGTCACCCAAATCCAAGCTCTGGTTATTCTTTGCCTAAAAGATTGTACTCAACTCTGACTGGTCTCAGGACTGCCTATCTCTCTTCCTTCAACTGGATAGAAATGAGAACAAAAATACAGTAATTAGTAAGTATAAAATCCACCTTTCAGAAAATGTTGTATTTATTCCATTCAGTCATTTTCTAAATGTTGCCAGCTTTCTCCTTCCTGATTGATAATTGTTATTTTTAAACATCTTTAGCCATTATTAATACTCAACTCTCCCTTATAATTAGATGCAATTATTAAAACATAGTTTATACTAAGCTAGAGTTTTTGTGTTGCACTGTGTGAGCCATATATCCCTGCTAACTTGTCCTTGGCAAAAAATGTCTTATTTGTTACCTTTACTCAGCCTTCAAAAAAATTTTAAAGATGTTAAACATGTTCATTACAGAAAACCCAGGCCATATAAATAATTACAGAAGAAAAAATTAAAATGCTTAGAATCATGTTTCTCCCAATCAAGCCTAACACACGCTATGCTGTTTCTTGTCTATTTGCATACTTTTCCTTTTTTTAATGTATGAATCTGGAAAACACATAATTTTTCTCTTTGGTAAAATGTGGATAGTAATATCATTTTTTACAAAATGGAGGTTGTCCTCCATTTTTTACGGGTTTGTTGGACAGATAAACTGAGGATGTATGTGAACATACCTAGCCCATAGTAGTTGCTCAATAAATGGTAGCAATGAGCTGTTTTTACCCTTAACTCTTCATTCTGGAATTAGTTTTGGAATCATGAATGAAATAGGGAAATAACTTAATTTTTTCCTAAATGATTAAGTAATTCATTCATTTTTTTCAATTAAACTTTTGATTTTGTGGTAATTGCAGGCTTGCAGTTGTAATACATAGAAATGCCCTGTACCTCTTCCCCAGTGTTCCCCAGCATCAACATCTTGCAAAACTATAGTACAGTATCAACCACGATACCAACATTGATGCAGCCAAGATACATTTCTACCACACAAGGATCTCTTTTGTTGACCATTTATAGCCACGCCCTCTTCCCTCTTGCTCCTATCTGCCTCTTAACCCCTAGTAACCACTGATCTATTATCCATTTTTGTAAGTCTGTCATTTCAAGAATGTTAAATAAATGAAATCACATAGTATGTAAACTTTTTGGATTGCCTCTTTTCACATAGCATAATTTTTCTGAAGATTCATTCATGGATGAGTCTCTTTTCAGTCCTGTGAAAATATTTTGCTGTTTATTTTCTTGCTGTACATTTTTTTCAAATTAATTTTAATGTAATGTGTACAAATATGACTGACCCTTGAATAACTATGTTTGAACTGACAAGGTTTGAACTGCATGGGTCTACTCATACACAGATTTTTTTCAATAATTTTTTTCAATAAATTTCTTTAGAGATATGCGACAATTTGAAAATTCATGGATGAAGCTTGTAGCTTAGAAATATCAACAAAAATAAGAAAAATTTATAGACTATGTGTAGATAGTAGAATATCATTATACTACCATAATGTATGAACATATATTATAAAAAGCTAAAATTTGTCAAAACTTACACATGGAAACACAGACTATATATGGCACCATTTGCAGTCAAGAGAAATGTAAACAAACGTAAAGATACAGTATTAAACCATAACCACATAAAATTAGCTGCAGTACACATTGTACTGCTGTAATAACTTCTTAGCGACCTTCTGTTGCTATTGTGGTGAGCGTAAGTGTAATGAGTATTTGCTTAAAGTGCTATGTGACACTAACCTCCTTTGGATGAGCAGTTTGTTTCTCCAATAACTTGCCTAACTTGGTAAAAAATGATCTCTCACTGTTTTCACATCGTTCTCACTGTGATTAGTCTGTTAAATCTTAATGAGAGATACTAAGGTAAACCTGGAGTTACACCATGGGGCCTGTACGAAGTGCCACGAGTGAGGCTGGACGTGCTCCCAGGGAGCAGAGAAAAGTCATGATACCACAGAAGAAAGATGAGTGGCTTGATAGGTTATGAAAAAAGAAAAAGAAATTAGGAAATCACACAGCAAGCATAAAACCTTGTGCATTTTCTCAAAACACCTTTTAATCTATTGAAAATGCAGCTTGTGTGTGGGTACAGGCTTGCTATTAGGAAGGCATTGCTATAGACTCTATGTGGCTTGAGAAAAGGCAAAGTTATTATATGACAACTTAAAGCAAAACAAAACTAAAGGATCTAAAGCTAGAGAACTTAATGCCAGTAAAGTTTGGTTTGATAATTTTAGAAAGAGATTTGGCTTAAAAAATGTCAGGGTAACAGGAGAAGCAGCTTCTGCCCATCAGGAGGCAGTAGATGAGTTTCCAGATACCCTTAAGAAAATCACTGAAGAAAAAGGGTATCTGTCTGCATAAGTTTTAATATGGATAAAAGCCCCCTATCCTAGGTGGGGTGGCGGGGACTGACCAAAGACACTTATTGGTGAGGAAGAGACGCGAGCACCAGGATTTAAGGCAGTAAAGGGTAGACTAACTCTACCGTTTTGTGCAAATGCAGTGAGCTTTATGATCAGGACTGCCCTTGTCTATAAAGCTGCCAAGCACCGAGCCTCGAAGAGGAAAAGTAAACACCAGCTGCCAGTCCTTCGGTTGTTTAGGAAGGCCTGGACAATGAGGGCCCCTTTTCTGCACTGGGTACATCAGTTCTTTGTCCCTGAAGTCAGGAAGTACCTTGCCAACAAAGGACTGCCTTTAATAGTTCTTTTGATATTGGACAGTGCCCTTTGGCCACCCAGAACCCCAGGAGCTCAACACCCAAAGTGTCAAAATGGTCTACTTGTCCCCAAACATGATGTCCCTAATTCAGCCTCTAGACCAGGGGCCCCTGAGAGCCTTTAAGGCTCACTACACAGGATACTCTATGGGAAGGACATCGTTAAAGTCTGGAAGGATTACACCACCGATGACATGATTGTCATTATTGAAAAATCCATCAAGCCTGAAAAAACAAATTTCTAAGGAGAAAACTGTGCTCAGATGTTGTGCATGACTTCATGGGATTTGCAACAGAGCTAATCAAGGAAATAATGAAAGATATTGTGGATATGACCAAAAAGCTGTATGTGTGAGTGCGTGTGTGTACGGCGGGGTGGGGTGGGTATGTGAAGGGTTCCAAGGTGTGGATCTTGGAGAAACTGAGAAGCAAATAGACACCACACCAGAGGAATTAACAGAGACGACTCAATGGAGATGAGTGTTTCCAAACTATTGCCAGATGATGAGGAAGAAGACATAGAAGAAGCAGTATCAGAAAACAAATTGGCATTAGGGTTCCAAATATTCAAGACTGCTTTTGACTTCTTTTATGACGTGAACCTTTCTATGATATGAGCACTGAAACTTAAGCCACTGGTGGAAGGATTGGTGTCTCACAGAAACATTTTTAGAGAATTTAGATGAATTTCCGCAAAGTTACACTGAGTGTGCCGGCCCCTCCTGCCTCCTCGTCCTGCGCTGCCACCCCCAAGGCAGCGAGGCCAACCCTTCTCTTCCTCCTTCTCAGCCTGCTCAGTATGAACCCAACCAGAATGAAGACCTTTGTGATGATCCGCCTCCACTTAATGAAAATCTAATAACTGTATAGCAAGAACTGTATGAGATGTTTTTGTGTTATCATCACCATTATTGCCTAAGTATTCACTATGGAGAACATAAGTGCTTTTGAATAATTAGTTACTATACAGTATGCCTCTCTCTAGTAATTGGAGAAACTGTGTATCAACCTATCATCACAGATAAGTGGCTTAGAAAAATATGACAGTGTTTCTAATACTATATTATGAATATGATTGTAATGCTGTATACCAAAACAATTTTATAAGGATTCATCCATTTTTGTACAGGTTAGGCTAAGCTAGGCTATCATGACACAATCGAACTGATTTACACTAGGGTACCATAAAGGAATCATATTGCCTTATTGTCAATACATGAATCTTTATGTATAGTTTTTACATATTTTCACTTTTGATGTTTAGTGTTAGTAATACATATATCATCTACAGTGTTTTTAATCATATAAGACAACATTGGTGTAGGTATTAACAGATAGAAGATTTACCTTGAAAACAAGTGACATAAATTTACAATATTGGTAAATACAGTATACTATTATAAATGTATTTTTTCTTTCTTATGATTGTCTTAATAACATTTTCTTTTTTCTAGCTTACTTTATTATAAGACTACAGTGTATAATACACATAACGTACAAAATATATGTTAATCGTCTACTTATATTATCAGTAAGGCTTCTGGTCAACAGTAGGCTACTAGCAGTTAAGTTTTAGGGGAGTCATGAGTTACATGTACATGGTCGGCTGCTCAGGTGCAATGCGTAGAAAGGGGAGTGTGCTGGTGCCCCTAACCCCCATGTTGTTCAAGGGTCAGCTGTATATGTATTAGGGATCTACCTAACTTTTAAAAATGTATGAGAAATACGCTTGTTGAGCATTGTCTGCAGAAATTCTTGGATTAAAAAAGTGCCATTTTTCCCAAGTACTCTGAAGCAGTGAATTTACTGCTCTTACTGTTCTTGGCTTGCACTGGTTATCTATATTAAATTCCCATTTTGAATTTCCCAATAGGACCTGGAGTGGCATGGGGGGTGCCATATTGCCTGCTCTCTGCATGTCCACCATCTCCTATGTTGACCTTTTGTTAATAGAAATTTAGTTACACCCTCTATTTAGTAAGAAAAAGAAATAAGTGAATCTTGATGAAAGAAAAAAATATTTTAAAAACTAAACCAGAGGCTTGATAGGTTTGGTTAATATCTCCTAAGGCACAACTCACTCCTTACCTAGGCAACCAGGGAAGAATAATTGATGAGCTCTTTAAATATAGTGTTTATTAGATGTAGCAATGTGAGAAATTTTTTTTTTGATTCAAAATCACTGTGAGTCTTATTATTTGAAAGGCATAAATTAACTCTATGTTTTCAGCATTCTCTCCCTTAACTTGGTGACATCATATATAACTTCCGTACAATAAAATGTGACCATTTTAAATGTAAAATTCTAAAAGTTTTGACAAATGTATATGCTTGTGTAACCATCAGCACAACCACAATAAGGAACATTTTCATTACCCTGAAAGTTTCCCTTGTGTGTCTTCCCGATTTCCTCACCCACTCTCCAGCCTCTGCCATCCACTAATTTGCTTTCTGTTATTATAGGTTAGCTTCGCCTTTGATAGAACTTTATATAAATGGATTCATACAATATGTACCCTTTGTGTCTGGTTTCTTTAGCTCAGAATGTTTTTGAGGTTCATCCATGTTGCTGCATATATAGCTTTAGAATTTGTGTTTTTATTAGGACTACTTATCCATTTATTCCAGACATATCTGCTGAATACCTACTATGTGCTGGGCACATTTCTTGATGATAGAACAACTGTGAATAAAAGAGGCAAGCCCTGGCTCTCATGGAGGTCGCATTTTAGTGGAGATAGAAAGTGAGGGCTTCCTCTATGTACGTGTAAATGGTATACTTGCTATAGAGAAAAATAAAGAAGAAAATGGGTTTTCGGAAGTGCTTGGGAAACTTTAGAAAAAGTTGTCTGGGAAGCTTCACTGAAAGTGTGTTTTTGAGTGTGAAGAAGCAGAGAGAGCAAGCAGAAAAATATTTAGGGAAGAGAATTCCAGGGGGAAGCAAGTGCAAATGGCTTGATACCTGCCTGGAGAGTCTAAGAAATCCAGAAGGGATTAGATGGAGTGAGGAAGGGAAGTGAAACGAGAGATGAGGTCAGAGAGGTAAGGGTGGGGACTAATGGGTGTGCAGGTTTTTTAGGGCTCTGTAAGCAGTGTAAGGGTTCTAACTTTGAGTGAGATAGGAGACACTGGAGGTCTTGAGGGGTGGAGTACCACAGTCTGACTTACATTTTAAAAGGATCCCTTTCGTTGCTGTATTGAGAAAGGACTGTAGGGAATAGGAAGGATGGTTAGGAAGCTGTTGAAACATTCCATGCAAGAGATGACTGTGGCTTGGACAAAGTGGCAGTGGTAAAGGAGTGACAAGTGGTCATATTCTGAACATGTTTTCAAGGTAGAGTCCACAGTATTTGCTGATTGATTGAGTATGTGGTTTGAGAGAAAGAAAAACATTAAGGATGACTCAAAGGTGTTTGAACTGAGTAAGCGGAAACACAGAGTTGAGCCTAGGAAAAAAAGAGAATGTGGTATGAGAGAGGACAGGAGTTTACTTTGTTAAATTTCAAATGCCTATTGTTGAGTAAGCAGATGTAAGTCTGGACATTAGAGGAGAGAGGAGGACTAGAAACATACATTCGTGGTCAATAGCAGCATGTAGATGGTATTTCAGGTCATGAGACTAAATGATATCAGCAAGTATGTAAAGACGAAGAGAGACCTATGCACCAAGTGATGAGATACTCCAACGTTTAGATGTGAGAATAAGGATGAAGCAGCAATGAAGATTAAAAGAAGGGACTAGTGCAATGCAAGTAATCAGGAGACCCTGTGTCCTGGAAATCAAGTGCAGGAAGTTGTTCTAAGAAAAGCAAGTACAGATCAATGATCTCAATTGTTGTTGGTAGTTCAAATAAGGTAAGGACTGAAGATTGGCCCTTGGGATTATCAACAGGGAGGTCATCAGTGACTGTACAAATAGATTTAGTGAAGTAGACATGAGTAAAATCCTTATTGGAATTAATTTTTTTAAAGTATGAGAAAAGAAATTGTACACAATATCAACAACATTTTGAGGGATTTTACTATAAAAGGGAGTATTGAAATGTCAAAGTTATTAGAAGTGAAAGTAGAATCAAGAGAAGCAAAATTTTTAAGGTGGGAGAATTTTTTTCCTGATAGAAATGGTTTGTTAAGAGAGCAGAAAAATTGATGAAACAAAGAAGAGAGGTGCTGAAGTGATACAGGATGGAATCAAGTGCAAAATTGGAGGGTTTGGTGCTAAATAGGAATGTGGACAGTTTACACAGAAGGAAACACAGACTTAATGGTCCCAGAGGCAGGCAGATGCATAGGTACGATGGGGAGCTTGTGGAAATTACCTTTCAGTTCTTCTATTTGAAAAGTGAAAGAAGGAGCAAGGGTCATAAACAGGATGAAGGCTAAGATATTAACTAAAAGAGGCAAAGTAAAAAAGTGAGAAAGAGATGGCTTAGGTGAGTACACAAATGGACCAGGGACACAGTTTTATTATTCTGCAGTGCTAAGAGCCCACTTGGCATTTCGGCTCTGAAGTAAAGCGAGATAAGTCAACAGGGTAATGTGTTCTTCTCCAGCCTCCTTCAGCTTTGGGAGTGTACATACGCCACATTCGTACAAGGCAAGGGCTTTATTTAATTAGAGTTGAGGTGTTTCAGTTATCAACTGCTGCATGACATATCAAAAACATCGTAGTTTAAAACAGCAATTTATTATTTTTCCCATTCAGTGGTTTGACCTTTTGGTTCTTCTGCCCCACAAGGTGTCAGCAGGGCTGCAATAACACAGCGGACCTGACTGCGCGGAAATGTCCACAACGGCTCTCTATGAGTCTCATGTTTGTATCTTGGCAGGAAGGAACACTGGGTTTATCTGGTCTGCTGGAATTTCTGGGCTTCTCTGTCTACGGATAATAGCCTCTTCCATTCAACTTGGCCTCTCCAAGAAGGTAGTCACACTGATTACATGGCCGCTCAGGGTTCCAAAAGTGAAAAAAACTGAAGCTGCAATTCTTCTTAAGGCTGAGATCTGAAACTGGCACAGCCATCACTTCTGCCACATTCTGTTGATTAAGTGAGGGAAGAGGATGGCAGGAAGGTGTGGTGTTCTGGGGCTATTTTTAGAGACTCACTACAAGAGTCTATCCTGTAGCTTTCATTGATTCATATCTCTTCCATATGTAAAACATATTCACTCCCTTCCCAAGACCTCAGACCTTTCATCTCATGATGGTGTTATGCTCAAGCATTAAAGTCCAGTGTGCTGTCATTGGGCATAGATTAGGGTCCTTGGGTGCATATCCTCTTTATCTGAAGATGTGTGAAGTAAAGAGACAATACTTGATCTCCTTCCGCCAAATACCCAACACAAAATAGTGAGACAACAACAGGGAATAAAAAAACTCTGATTTAAAAGAGAATGAGGGCCCTGGCCACTGGGGCTAAGTTGGTTGGAGTATCACCCCATAATCCCAAGGGATTGTGGGTTCAATTCCTTGTCTGGACACTTGCCTGGGTTGCAAGTTTGATCCCCAGTCTGGTAGAGTGTGGGAGGCAGCCAATCAATGTTTCTTTCTCTCCCTCCTCCTCTCTCTCTAAAAGCAGTGAAAAAAAAAATCCTTGGGTGAGAATTTTTTTAAAAGGGGGTGGTGAGGCAGGAAGCAAATAAGATTCACTGGTCCATAGCAATTCTGAAATCCAGTTGGGCACATATCACTGACATTTTCTGTTCCCAGGGCAAGAAATATACATTTATTAGGGAAGAAGTTTGCTTTTGAGACTAGTTGTTTTTGGGTCTTGGTTCCCTTATTTGGGCTCTAGGTTCCACAGAGACCATTCTTCTTTTTCCATAAGGCATGGCCCATGTTTGCATCTGAATAGCATTCTCAGGTTGATTCTTGCTTATTAGAAGTGGTGGCCCCCAAAATATTTTGCTTGTGAATTATTTCTGTCCCTTTCAATCTAAGCTGATATAATTCCTTTAAAACCTTTGTGGGTTTCTGTGTATAAAATTATATCCACTCCATTAAACAAAGCCTTATTCTGCTTGGAAAGCTCCTTAGACAGATCCACTGTTCATTAAGTGCCCTTTCTATTTCTTATGACACAACCGATGACAGTCCATAACCAGGTCCCCTGTTTTCCAGCCTCTGAGAGCAATTTCTTCATGCCCTTTCGGTCTACTAATTCTATTGATAAAACTCTTCTTTCTGTCTGATCCCATAAGACAACGCCACAAATTATAGGTTTTTATATATCAGCACAAAACTTACAGGAAAAAAAGTGTCTATTTGTATGTTGCTGCATTACAAGTAGCCCCAAAACTTAATGGTTTAAGAAGCAGTGAAGTGTTATTTCTTACAATTATGTGGGTTGGCTAAGTTGTTCTTTTGCATTATGTAGTGTTGACTGAGGCTGCAGTAATCTAGGGCTAAAGCCTTGGCAGAGACAACTGAAAGGGGTGGCCGGTCATCCCTTCTCATGTGGCCTTTTCATACGGTGTCGCTATGGGATCTCTCTAGCAGAGCAGCAGAATTTCTACTCAGTAGCTTCAGGTTCCTCCAAATGCAAACGCAGGAGCCGCCAGGCCTTTTAAAGCCTTAGCGGTGGTTCTGGAACAGTGTTAATTTCCAGTGCATTCTGTTGGGTAAAGTGAACCACAGATCAGCCTGGTTCACTGTAGAGGAAGGGGAATAGGCTACAAAAGGACATGAATAGTGGGAGGCATGTTTCATTGGAGCTATCCTGGGAGACTAGATGCTATGCCAGATGAAGGGGGTGAAGAGGAGGGGCCAAGGAAGTTGAGAAAATATGCCAGTAAATACCTTTAATGATGAACCATGGAATTGAAGCTGAATAGAGAGACTGAAAGGTTGGGGAACAGGTTGGTGTACAGGTGGTAGAAGCACTGGATCCCCATAGAGTTAAAGCATTTTGTTGAGATTTGTGAGAGAGAGTGAACTAGAAAGATAAGGAGTAGCACAAGGAGAGTAAGGAGCTTGAAACTAGATTACAGAGGAGTTGTAGGTATTGGTGATGTCAAAGTCTAAGGCAGTGGCTCTCATCCCAGGTTATGCATTGCCATCACTTCAAGACCTTTTAAAAATTACTAGTCTGATGACTGAATAGTGGTTATGTATATATATACCACACCTTCTTTATCCATTCATTCATTGACAGGCACATAAGTTGTTTCTATACCTTGGCTATTGTGAATAATGCTTCAATAAACATGAGTGTGCATGAGAAAAAAGAAAATTCTGTCATTTGAAAAACATGGATGAACCTTGATGACATTATACTAAGTGAGATAAGTCAGGCAAAGAAAGGCAAATACTGTATGATATCTCTTACATGTGAAATATACAAATTTATTTATACATATTTATATATATATTTTTTATTTCAGTTATATTTAACAGTTATATTCAGTTATATTTATTTCAGTTATATTTTTCAGTTATATATTTTCAGTTAAAAAAACCTGAAATGTCAAAGCAGTGAGTAAGATGGTTTTTACCAGAGGTTGGGGAGTGAAGAAATGAAAGAAATATTATTTAAGGGCACATACTTGCAATTAGTAGATAAATGAGCCCTGGGGCTCTAACACACAGCACAGTGATTATAGACAAAAAACTGTATTATAAACATTGAACTTGCTAAGAGACTGCATCTTAATTTTTCCCAACAGTAGAAGAAATTATAATTATGTGATATTGTGGAGGTGTTAACTTATGATACAGTAGCAATCATATTGCAATATAAATGTATCAAATGAATGTTGTATATGTTTTTGTGTTTTTTTATTTTTTTAATGATTATGCTATTACAGTTGTCCCAATTTTTCCCCCTTATCTCCCCTCCACCCAGCACCCCATACTCACTCTTGTGATCCCCCCCTCCTTTGTTCATGTCCATGGGTCATGCATATAAATTCGTTGGCAATTCCATTCCTATACTTGCTCTTAACACCCCCGTTTATTCTGTAACTACCAATTTGTACTTCTTAATCCTTTCACATTTTTCCTCATTCCCCCAGACCCTCCACTTCACTGGTCACCATCCTAATGTTCCCCATATCTATGATTCTGTTTCTGTTCTGTTTGTTTGCTTAGTTTGATTTTTAGATTCAGTTGTTGATAGTTATGGATTTATTGCCATTTTAATGTTCATAGTTTTGATCTTCTTTTTCTTAAAAAAGTCCCTTTAACATTTCATAGAATAATGGTTTGGTGATGATGAACTTCTTTAGCTTTACCTTGTCTGGGAAGCACTTTATCTGCCCTTTGAGTCTAAATGATAAGTTTGCTGGATAGAGTAATCTAGGTTGTAGGTCCTTGCTTTTCATCACTTTGAATGCTTCTTGCCAGCCCCTTCTAGCCAGCAAAGCTTCTTTTGAGAGATCAGCGGACAGTCTTATGGGAATTCCTTTGTAGGTAGTTATCTGCTTTTTTTTCTCTTGCTGCTTTTAAGATTTTCTCTTTATCTTTAAACTTTGGCATTTTAGTTATGATGTGTCTTGGTGTGGTCCTCTTTATATCCATTTTGTTTGGGTCTCTCTGTGCGTCATGGACTTGCATGTCTATTTCCTTCCCCAAATTAGGGAAGTTTTCTTTCACTATGTTTTCAGATATATTTCCAGTTTCTTGCTCCTTCTCTTCTCCTTATGGCACCCCTATGATGTTAATGCTGGAATGCTTGAAGTTGTCCCAGAGGCTCCTTACACTATCCTCAATTTGGGGGGTTCCTTTTTTTCTTGATGTGCTGATTGGATGTATTTTTCTTCCTTATGTTCCAAACCATTGATTTGATTCTCAGCTTCATCCACTCTGTTGTTGATTCCCTGTAGATTATTTTTTACTTCAATTAGTGCTTTCTTCCTTTCAAATTGGATCACTTTTATGCTATTGAAGTATCCACCGAGTTCCTCAAACATCCTTATAACCAGTGTTTTGAACTCTGCATCTGATAGATCGCTTACCTCCATTTTGTTTAGTTCTTTCTCTGGAGTTTTATTCTATTCTTTAAGTTGGACTGTATTTCTTTGTCTCCTCATTTTGGCAGCCTTCCTGTGTTTGTTTCTATGTGTTAGGAAGAGCTACTTTGACTCTCTGTCTTGGTAGTGTGGCCTAATGTACTAGGTGTCTTGTAGGGTCCAGTGGCACAGCCTCCCCTATCCCACAAACTGGGTACTTGAGGTGCACCCTTCATGTGGGCTGAGTACTCCGTCCTCTTATAGATGAGTCTTGATGGCTGTCAGCAGTTCAGTGGGGATTTACTCAGTCCAGACAGCTGGTAGGACTAGCAGTGACCCCTTGCCAGCAACCACCTCCCTTCGTGGCTTGTGGAAGTGGTTTGGTGATGGCCTGTATCTGTCTGCTGAGTGCACAGGCTCTGGGGTTTCCCGGGTGGTGGATGCCAAGGTCAGCCTCCATCTGTATTCTGTCTGGGGCCCTTTGGTGTAAGCTATAAAGTGATCTGTAGATGGCTGCTGCTAGTGCTGGGTCTGGGAGCACTCAGTGAGCGGTACTGGGGCTGGGCTCAGCTGTTGCTTGTTTAAGTGGACTTAGGAGGGTCTGAAGCCTGCACCTAGCCCAGCCCTTCATATGGAGAAGCCGCTGTTACCAGCTTGGGTAGGCCCGTAATTCGGTTGGGGTGGACCCTTAGGTAATCATCAAGGTGGGGCTTACCACGTGAACTAGGTTGATAGAGACTCAGATATGGTGTAGCTGCCCCGAGGCTCTGCGTAGAGGAGGGCTCAGAAAAGGTACAATGGCTGCTGTCTGCAGTTCTGCCTGGGAGGAAGCTGTCCCCCAGCTCTCACTCTGATGCCAGACATTTCAGTTCCTCCCTATATGCCAGTAGTGCCCTTCAAGGTGCTGCTCCAGTGCTGTAGCCCAGAGGGAGTGAGTCTGAGTAAGTCTGTGTGCAGGAGGGCCCCCAAGAGGAGATGCCTGAGAATCCTACAGTTTCTTCTGCCCACCCAACCCCCACTGTTTTTTTACAGCCAGAAGGGATTTATCTTCACGGCACTGAGGCCCTGGGCTGGGTGATCTGGTGTGGAGCTGCAATCCCACACTCCCAAGATACCCTTCTATTTTATATCCAGCACACATAGGTTTAGAACCAGGCCATTCTGTGTCTCCGCATGGCAGCCCATCTGTTGCTCCTACTTGTCTGGATGAATGTGGTTTCTTTAATTTCTTAGTTGTTGGACTTCCATACAGCTCAATTTTCTGATTGTTCTAATTAGCATTTATTCTGTAGTTTTGCTCTGGTTATGCAAGGAGGTGAGATGCATTTACCTACGCCTCCATCTTGATTGGAAGTCTCCAATACTGTACATTTAAAATTTAATCAATGCTGCATGTCAAATATATCTTAATGAAAGAATAATTGTCAAAAAAATATTAGCAATGTCTGGGTTTCTCCCAGACCAATAAAATCAGTATATTTGTGGTGAGTCTGAAACATTCTTATTTCTTTTTTTAAAGCTTGCCAGATGACTCTGGCATCTATTTAGGGCCATGGACCACTTGTCATAGGTAATGCACTTAAGAAATTTACCACAGTATGTACCAAGGTTTACCCTAATCTTTACTTATAGTATGCACTCTGTACTCTCTGAATTCTATGAGATACATAATATTATCTCCATTTTACAGATGAGGAAACTGAGGCTCAGAGGGCTGACACCAAAGTCATTCTTAACCTAATTTTTTCCCAACAAATGTGTGTGTGTCTGTGTGTGCATTGCAGGCATGTGGAAGAGAGGCATGATGATCACCAGCAGCCCCCCACTCAAATCCTGCATAACTGGAGAGACCCCCCTGCACGTAGTATCTCTTAAAATCTCAATCGTCAACTACTTTAATGTACAGCACAGTAAATCTCTCTGGAAAGAAAAAAACAAACTATTCACATGGCTTTAGAATACAGCCATGTATTCTAAAATTTAGAATGCTAAAGGGGCACACTGCTGGCCTGGTGATAAGTGGCCTGCATCCTACCCTTGAAGACAGAGGCGAAGGTCTATCACATTGTCCTTGTTTTCATCCAACATGACTGACATCTACTGCCAGGTTTCTGTATTCAGCCAGATTACCATTTTGCTATTATGAACTGATATGTGTCCGGAAGGTCCACACATAAATTAAAAAAAATTATCTAATATGGTATCAATGAACACAAAGTATGTATGCATGTATGTATGTATGTATTTATTTATGTCTCAGATTAGTCCATTTAGCTGAATCTGAATTTAATACCAGGCATGTCTGTATATATGTCTCGTAAATCATGAGGCTCCAAGTTAAATCAAATCACAAAATCTCAGGTATTTGCAAATAAATGTAAGTATTTAAGAAGAAATAAACATAGGTATTTAAAGACTAAAAATCTTTACTAAGCCGCAGGGTATGTCTATATTAAAATGCTTAATTCTAATAAATATATTGTAATAGAAATGTGAAGTAACACAAGAGCCTAAAGACATTTTTTTTGTTGTTTTTTTGCTCAGCTCTTTCCTTTGTCTGCCAGTTTTGTAACTTGATAGCATTTGTTCAAACACTTAAGCCTTGCTTCTTAGTGTTTTACTCCTTTTTTTTTTATTGTTCAATTACAGTTGTCCCCATTTTCCTCCCATTACTCTCTCCTACCCTACCCACCCCCACATCCCACTCCCACCCTGTTGTCTTTGTCCATGGGTCCTTTATACATGTTACTGGACACAAAGGTTCTTTTTTTCTTTTTGGGGGGGTATATTTTATTGATTATGCTATTACAGTTGTCCCATTTCTTTCTCCCCTTTCTCCCCTCTGCGCTGCACCCCATCTCATCATCCTCCCCCCTTGGTTCATGTCCATCGGTTGTACATATCAGTTCTTTGGCTTCTCAATTTCCTATAGTATTGTTAACCTCCTCCTGTCTATTTTTTTGTTTTGTTCTGTTTTGCTTTTGTCAACATTTTCCCACCACTGCTTTCCCCAGCCCTACCCACCCCCACCTCCCACCCTCAATCCTTCCCCCATTTGGCTTTGTCCATGGGTCCTTTATGCACGTTCCTTGATGACCCTTCCCCTTCTTTTCCCCCATTATCCCCCTCCTTTCTCCCCTCTGGTTACTGTCAGTTTGTTTTTAATTTCAGTGTTGCTCATTATATTTTGCTTGCTTGTTTGTTTTGTTGATTAGGTTCCTCTTATAGGTGAGATCATATGGTATCAGTCTTTCACCACCTGGCTTATTTCACTTAGCATAATGCGCTCTAGTTCCATCCATGCTGTCCTGTAGGGTAGTAGCTCTTTCTTTCTTTCTGCTGCATAGTATTCCATTGTGTAAATGTACCATAGTTTTTTGATCCACTCATTTACTGTTGGGCACTTAGGTTGCTTCCAGTTCTTGGCTAATGTAAACTGTACTGCTATGAACATTGGGGTGCATAGGTTCTTTTGAATTGGTGTTTTGGGACTCTTAGGGTATAATCCCAGCAGTGGAATTGCTGGGTCAAAAGGCAGTTCCATTTTTAGTTTTTTGAGGAAATTCCAAACTGCTTTACACAGTGTCTGTACCAGTCTGCATTCCTACCAACAGTGTGCTAGGGTTACCTTTTCTCCACAACCTCAACAGCACTTGTCTGTTGATTTGTTTATGCTGGCCATCCTGGCTGGTGTGAAGTGGTATCTCACTGTGGTTTTAATTTGCATCTCTCTGATGGCTAGTGATGCTGAGCATCCTTTCATTTGTCTCTGGACCCTCTGTACCTGGACATAAAGGTTCTTAATGCTTTAAGGAGCACGTCAGTGATATTTTTGTATGTTATAATTGACTTTTTTCCTTTCAAACTGACTAAATCAGCTATCAGTACTAAAAAAATCTGACTGAACTAACATTATCACTGTGACGGTATTTTCCAGTCACTTCACGGCAGTGCTGTCCACAGGGCCACTGCAGTCGTTCCCTTTTCTTTCCCCTCCATTGGGTTTCTTTGTTTAAAAAATGATTTATCCAGTTTCTCAACATGTAAAACAAATAAAAGCAGGACGTTTATTATTTTTTTCCTTAGGAAATTCAGAATGAGGCAAAGCACCTCTGTGTTTCTCCCCTGCCCTGCTTCTTTTTGTAGCCTCATAGGATGTTCCTTGGGATAGAATTTGAACTCCCCCTCGCCCACCCAGCCCCCCACAGTGGGATGGGAGGACCCTGCCCTGGAAGCCAGAAGGCTCGTGTTGAAGATCTGGTTCTGCTAGGAATTAAATTCAGCATGACGTTTAACCTCCCTGTTCTCTGATGCAGTGGGGATGAAGTGCTCCTTCCAGCTTCCGGGGTGGTGGTTAGGATGAGTGATGTTGTGGATACAAAAGTGTTGTACAAATGGTAAAAATTAGTATAAACATGTAAAATGTCTTATGGGAGTTATATGTCACTTTATAATCAGTACACCAATATTTGTTGATGTAGACAGAAGTCTATAATCCGGGAAACAGGCAAAATTGCTAAAAGTGCCCATTTAAAACTTTTTTGTGGCTCTAGTACTTTTGAGATAGAATACACCTAAGAATATTGAAATGGAATATCTTATAGGCAGCACAATGTCAATTTTCTTAGCCATCTAATGTTAGCAAGGTGACCTATCAATAGTTAGGTGTTTTGTCCTACAAACGCCTCGAGACAAGTCTATGGAAGAAATAAAGGAGAAAAATTTAGAGTATAAAGGTAAGTTGTGTGTGCAGTAATGATAAATTTCACGAGTTCATGGGAAAAGATCACTCAAATTAATTGGCATTGCCATCAGTCACAGGCTGTTGATTGCTCTAGAAACGGGGTGTAAATCCCATGAAATGAAAAGTAGGGCTGCAAAATATCAATCTATTTCACACTGCTGTTAAGAAAGGAAATGAGTAGCACTGTTCAAATGTTGTATTTCCACTTGCCAAATACAACAATTAGACCCACGCGTTCATGAATTAACCTGTGAAGTGAATAAAACTTCTCTTCAACAGTTTCATGTCATTGGTTCAAATGGTGTAACATTTCTTACATAAAGAACTTAAGGAGAATAAATCCATTAGGGAAAGTGGGGGAATTTATTGTACTCCAAGGCTGTACTTTTAAACAGACCTCAACTGTACTCAAACAAAAAATAGCCTTGTGTTTAAGGATCGTCGATTCTAGCTTTGCAATAGCCATTGTAAGAAACCAACAAACTGGACATTTATTTATTCCACCTCTTTGCACAAGGAACTGTGCTGCTTTGTGTTTGTGTCTCACCTAATGCCTAGTAGTTTGCTCCCAGGAGATTAGTAGAAAAAGACATGTGCCCCAGGTCAGCCATTACCATTTAATTTTTATTTATTTTTCCAGTGACATTTGTACTTTCTTCATTTCTACAACTGTGGAAAAAATAAAATCTGTATGCTAACACACCATTTCTTTGGCCAGCTCAGAAACTTCCTGAAAACACCACTCCTGAGTTCTATCATTTTTCTCAAATGCACCATTTTTTCTTTCTCCTTTTCCTCTAGGGGCTGAAAAGAAAGCCACTCTACCTTTTCCATAAATATCAACAGTTCAGTGGAAAGCTGTTTATTTTTCTCCTGAAGCACATTAATGCTACCAACTAACAACAGCAGCTTTTCAAACTCAGAATGCAGGACAAGAAGGAGCCAGCCGAGCTCCCCGGTAGTAACAACAAATGCTTTTTTTTAACCTCGGGCTGTTTGTGAGAAAGGATTTTCCTTTTTTCTTTCAGGGCCTCTTTTCCCATTCACTGATATTCACCCCTAACCCTACTTCAGGGAGAATAAAAAGGGCTCAGGGACACTTTAAAGTTGTGCTATTGGAAAGTTAAAAACATTTATTTGTAGAACCAGCATTGGATACAGTAAGTTAAGACTTTTCACATCAAAGTAGTTCAAGATCTATACTTTTTACAGCCCCCTTGATTGGAAGACTATTTCTAAGATTTTTAAAATATATAAATTAATGACATAGACAAAAATAAATTACTTTTTTCATCAATGTTCTGGAATGTTCAGACTTTAGCTAGAAAACTTGGTGCCTGCTGCCAGAAAGTTTTAGTTTTCAGGCAAAAATTCACTTTTATCTCTAGGGCACAACTGACCTCTTAAGTTCTTTAGCTAGCTCAACAATTAGGGGTTCTAAATTCATACAGGTAAGTCTTACATTGTGGATTATGGCAGCAGCCCAGCAAAGCCACACTGTACGTATGCTGTTCATTCCAGAAAAGCAAGTCCTAGCGTGGGTGGACAGGCAATGCTTTCCACACAGCTCGACCCTGATGAATCCTCTCTGTTCTTTCTCACCTCAGCATCTATAACAATTCCCGTTGCCTTCCTTATTTATTTGTTTGAATAATCTTGAATCTTTTCCTCTATCTTCTCAATTCCTAGGATTGTGTTTCCTATCAATTCCAGTACTGACAACAGTTTTTCATTAAAATTTTGAAAAGTATTCAGAAAACTCACAGACTATGAAACTAGCAAGTTGCTAAAAATCAGAGCAATTAGAGAGGGCATATGTTCTTTCCAAGAGTACACAGTTAATTTTTGCCAAGTCTATTGGCAAAGCCCAGATTTCTGCACTATGTCAATCCACTGCTTTTTTTTCCATCACCCTAATCCAATCTATGAGATAATTTGTGGGTATAAAACTGCAGCCTTTCTCTATAAATACAGTTGTTTCCCATGCATATCTCTCCACTCTCTGGACTCCTAGTCTACTGTGGGTAGGGACCATAACTCATTCATCTTTTCATACTCAGCACCTCACATAGTGCCTAATACATACTGGGTGCTCTGTAACATTGTGTATCATTCCCATTTACTATTTAATACTTCTATACCTGGCTCATGAGTGCCTCCAAGTTGATTAAAGCTCTTCGAAAGCAAAAATTATACCCTATTATTTTGAAGATATTACAGTTCCCAGTAGCGTTTAGCACATGTAGGTTTGGCTTCTTTTTTTTTTTTTTAAATTGAAAGCATAGAATAAAGTCATAGAATGACATTAACTCAATTTTCTGAAGAAGTACTGTAGTAGGCTAAACAATGGCATCCCCCAAATGTCCATGTCCTAATCCCTGGAACCTGTGAATGTTGCCTCATATAACAAAAGGAACTTTGAAGATATGATTAAGCTAAGGATCTTGATTTGGAAGATAATCTTGATTTATCCAGGCGGGCCCACTGCAATCATAATGGTTCTTATCAGAGGGGTGCAGGAGGAGCCAAAGCCGGAGGAGAAGGTGATGTGATGATGGAAGCAGGGACAGGAGTGACGTGCTTTGACAATAAAGGAAGAGGACATAAGCCAAGCAATATAGGTGGCCATGAAGTTGAAAAAGGCAAGGAAATAGATTTTTCCTTCCGAATCTCCAGAGGTACCGGGTTTTCCAACACCTTGAGTTTAGCCTAGTAAAATGGCTTTGTACTTCTAACCTCCAGAACTCAGAGAATAAATTTGTGTAGTTTTAAGCCTAAAAGCTTGTGGTACGTTGTTACAGCAGAATTGTAAGAGACTGATATAAGTACTATGAAGGCAGTTTCTGCAAACTGAAAAAGGTAAAACATACAACCACATACTTGACAAATGTATTGAATAATAGAATTAGAAGAGATTTTGAAAAATAATTTTTTCTGATCACCTGATCTGAGGCAAAGAATAGTCTATAAGATAGATGGTGGCTGGATGTTGGTCCATGATATTTTTAAGGATTTCTAGGAACAACTGCATTTTATTTTGTTTATTTTTCAGATTGGTAGAAGATAAAATTGTTTGCCTTTCATCCATCTGAAACACATATATGTAATTTACTTTTTGATTTTTGCCCAGAGGAGAAAAAAGGCCAAGCCGTATGGCTAGCTGGCAAGCAACTTCACGTATATTCTAATATAGATTTAAATCTGGAGATACAAGTAGTAGCAACCAAGCAAAACAATCCAATAAACAGATGGTTTGGGAGATGAAATATCTTGTTTTCTTCAAGCCAATTTACTTCTGCTGTGGTCTAGCTCTGACCTCAACTCTACTTTTTAATCCCACAATTTGTGATGTGTGTGTGTGCGTGTGTGTTATATTCATCTGAACTAAGCTTCCCCTTGGCTTATGAAACATGTGAATTGGAAAGCTGTTCTCAAAATGAGCTCCCTCCTGGAGGATTTCCCAAAGCTCAGCCTGCTTTAATTACTTAACCAAGAAGTTTTCAATGAACTGTTTTGAACCTGACATTCACAATACACTTGCCTTGTACTGAGCGATAGCTTTATGACAGGAAGCTTTGTTAGCTGGACCACCCGGGGATTGCAGCTTGAGTAGAATATGGCCGCCTGTCGATTTAAGAATGTAGGCTCCTCTGGACATGCCACACCTGTGTCCCCTTAGCTGCCCCCAGCTTCTGTTCATTTCCCATGTAATTCAAGGTGTTGAACTTAATCTATAGAGCTTTGCATCAATGGCCTCATTTTTGGGTCCTTCTCAGGCCCTGGCTGTGCTAGAAACCTGTTCCCATGTATCTAAAAGCACTCAAAGGCTGTGCAAATTATGCACTCAGACGTATCTCAGATCAGTGTTTATGCAACCGATCCAAAATAGTTTGAGAGTGAAGTCTTCAGTTTAGGGCGATTCCCAAAATAGCCCATATCCGTTTTGACTGAATTCATCATCTTAACTATGAAAAGCAAAATCAAAGTATTATTTAGGTTAAAAAAACAAAACTGATTTGAACACACTTACTCTTTCTGATGGATATTCCTATAATTTCTACCCATTTGGTTAGTGTTTCAAACAAATCAATAGTCTTAGCTTGCCTTACAACATTGCATCCTTTCTTCTGGCAATATATCATTTTTGGGGGTTAGAGCCTACTCCTTCTCTAATTTTGTGGTAGAATCCTAAGGGTAGATTAAAATATTATTCCACTGGTCGCAGTGATTGGTTCAGGGGTGAACATATGATGTAAGATGGACCCGTCAGAGTAAACGTTGGACTTTCTCTAGGAATTCTGGGGAAAAGATGTTTTCTCCTTTCGATAGATTTAAACCTAGATGAATGTAGTTCTTAAACCTGTTCTCAATCATTTACAACCATGTGCAAACTAAGAATGCAACCAACCCTAAGAAATCAAGTCTAGAACTGGGGAACAAAAAGAACTGTGGTTCCTTGTGTCATTGTTGGAATCCTGAATCAAGATTTTCCTGGATGTTTTAGTTACATGAGCCATCAAATTCCTGTTTTGGTTTAGTGCTTTTGAGTTGGGTTTTGGTCACTTGAACTGAAGGAATAATAATTGTTATGGGGAAACATTCTAATGATATTGAAAGTTCAGGTATTGCTCAAATCCAATGGTTGAATGATGGCTATGAGATCCAGGGCTTCGTGTGAACCTGTACTGATTGAACATCAAATCTTTAAAGAACTTTCTAGAATTCTCTCAGAAATCAGGGAGGGGGACTTTTGCTGTTGTTGACATATCCAAAAATATAAAAGCCATTTATTTGTTCCTGAAAGCCTTTTCTTTATTCATATTGTAAACACATAGCTGGCCTCTGCGGAAAAGCGATTAAAATATTTGATCCTGTTTGTTTAATTTAACAAGTCCTACTTCTTCATCAGGTATATTGGATATAAATGTATCCAATTCATTCCTGCTGCAAAATTCAAGCTGGGAACAAAGTAAAAATGCATTTTTATTTGTCCATTGGCACTCCCGTCAGAATTACGATGTAATATTTAGACAAATGGTTAAGTTTTTTAGAACAGAGGGTCTTAATTATTGTTTTCTTCAGAATATTAGATTAATTTTAGCAACCTGAAGTATTTTTTGTATTTTTCTTGTAAGAACCTGAAATTTTAACTTTTAAATTTAGATTTCAGGTTTATTTTGCTTCTTTTCCAAAGGTGGGTAATAATAACTCTTTCAAACAAATCTGCAGTATTGTTGCAATACTGTTTTATCAAAACAGATATGACTTCTTAGATTAAAATTTTTTAGTATATAGGATGACTTAAAAATCAAATGAGAGAACAAATGATAGTACAGATAAAATTGCTTTTAGATATTATTTTGTTAATAAATTCTAAAACTAAAAATGTTAATGAGAAAATTATGTTATTTAAAATATTATTTCCTTTTTGTGTCTAACTCCTATACAGATTTCTTGTCTTTTTCTTTGTTCTCCAGCTTCTTCGATAATTCTTTATTCACTTTTCATTCCACTAATTTATTAATCTGACATATGAACTTGACATTTTTATAGGTAAAAAGTGGTTAAACTTTTCTTTTTTATTTAAATTATATGCTATTGTTTATGCCATTACAGTTGCCCCAATTTTCCCTCTTTGCCCCCCCAAACTTTCAATATTTTCACCTAATAACTTTTTAAAGGAAATTTTATAGTTTTTAATTTCAACTTTTATTTTTATCTGCATCCTAATGAGACTCTCCTTCTAGGACAAAACCAAACCAAAACAAAAAAGAAAAAACCCCCAACAAGTTAGTTGTCTAAACACAGATGCACCAACTGAACTATTATGGATTGAATTGTGCTCTGTCTTAAGCCCCCTCATCCCTTACCCCAAAAATGATATGTTAAAGTCCTTAACCTCTAGTACTTCAGGATGTGAATTTGAAAATAGGTTCTTTACTGTGGGCATCAAATTAAAATGAGGTGATTAGGGTGGGCCCTAATCCAATATGGCTGGTGCCTTAATGAAAAGGGAAAATTTGGGCATGAGACAAACACAAAGAGAAGACTATGTGAAGACACATAGGGAGAAGACAGCCATGTGACTGGAGTGGTGCATCTCTAAGCCAAAAAAATGCCGAGACCACTGGGAAACACCAGAAGCTGGAAGAGGCAGGAAAGAGTCTCCCTCAGAGCTGTCATAAGGAGCATGGCACAGAGGACACCTTGATTTCAACTCCCAGAATTGCAAGAGAATACATTTCTGTTGTTTCAGGCCACCTAGTTTTTGGCGCTTTATTACGGCAGCCCCAGGAGATGAATACAAAAACAATTGGTATGTGAATTTTGCAATGGTTTGTCAGCTCTCAAATGAAAGACTGAGGAGAAACAGACGAACGGCAGAGTCCCTCTTATCCAGGTCCCACGAGAAAATTTCTTTGCAATGTTCTTTGAAGGAGTATGGAACAAAGTTCTAATGACTACTCTTTTTTAGAACTCTAGTCACAGTTATAATATGTGTCTTATAAAAAATAGAAGTCGGGCTTCACAGATGAATTTTAGCCCAATAGATATTTACATGGTTCTTAGTATATAAGAAATTTTAGTAATGAAAAAATTATTTTAAAGAATCCCTCACATCACAATAGACATAGTCTAGTTTTGTTGTTATAAAAAGTATCAAACTTTGTTTTAGTAAAAATTAAGAGAAATGTCATTATAAGAATACTAATGGCTAAAAATTTCATTAAACAAATGTCTACAACTACTCAAATTTATTGTACCTAGTCCAAAACCTCAGTAAGATGCAGTTTTAGATGGGTTCAAAATAATAAATACCATGACACTTTAAATGGGGATTTGGCATTTTTTTGAGATCAATCTGATGGGGATAATGGTATGTCACTCTTTTCTCTCTTCTTACTTTTAGTGTAACTCCAAAGAAGACAATAATATGGGTACAGACATAGAACAGTTTTCTTCCTCCTTTTCTTTCACTCTTTCCTTTAAAATACTCACAATATTTCCTTTAAAACATTCACATTATTTTTTTATTGATACCAATGTTAACATTTTGGCATCTTTCCCAAGTTTATTGCAAAAAATACTTGAATAAAAATTTAAATGGAAAAGGTAGCCTGGGGGCCAGATAAAAATGACAATTAAAAAAATACAACTGGTGGGGCTCAGTTGGTTGAGTACCGTCCGCAAAGCAAAAGGTCTCTGATTTGATTCCCGGTCATGGCACATGCCTGGGTTGCAGGTTCGGTCCCAGTGCGGACACATATGAGAGTAAACTGATCGATGTTTCTCTCTTACATTGATGTTTCTCTTCCTCTCTTTTGCCTTTCCTCCCCCTCTCTCTAAAAATAAATAAATAAAATCTTTTTAAAAATACAGGTATACGAAGTACAGGACAGGTACCCAAAATTCTGGAATTGGAAACTTGACCTTGACCTGGATGAAACATAACTGATATTTCTATCTGCTGTGGGCTTGACAGAGACTTATCAAGCCCAAGATAAATTTATTTATGGAGACACAACTTGCCCTTCTGTAGTTGCACTTTCGTTGGTAACTTATTTCAACCAATTCTGTATTTTCTTTCCATGTTTGAATTGATTAGCTAAAAGTTATCTACTGAAAAAAAAAGTACAGCTAAAACTCAAAATTCTCAATTCATGGGATTTGTTCAGAATCAACTTTTATTTTATTTTAAGATTTGTACAACTTGATTGAAAGGAGAGATAACCTAGCTTTTTAATTCTAATGAAATATATATATACACATTTTTAAAAACATAGAAAAAGGTATATTCTTTTTTGTATTTGATCTGATTGTATTTTCTTTGAAAAGGTGTCCCAAGGGCCAAGTACATTTATAAAATGGATTATAAAAATTGTAATACATGAAAAGTCAATTTCTTTAAAAATTGTCAGCAATTTCACCCTGGTTTATAAGTAGGAAAAATTTATTAATTATTAATAAACAGTAATACTCCTAAGGCTATACTTGTGCTACAAAGAAATTAAAAATTACTACTTCACTCAGCATATTTAGACATTGTGGCAATCCATGAGAAAAATCATAGTGGAAAGTTATCTGAAAATGTATATGAAGTTAAATAGTCATTAGAAAGGAATTAAGAGTACAGAAGACAACAAAAAGAAAACGTTTGCATGGTTTCACTATCTTAGTATCATTTGCCTATTTTGTAAATTTTCATAGTTACTTTCAACATATCAGGTCAACTAGTTCTTCAGTCATACCATTCCTTATATTTTAGCCCTTGATAATCAGAGTGGGCTAAGACAATAACATGAGATTAAGCTAAATGCATACCAGAAGGTATGGTAATCTGAAATGCCTTTCAAAATCAATTAGAAATTAATTTGGGTTATTAGTGGAGGAAGGAGCATAATTACAGGCAGTTGAGCATTGACTGAGGGCATGTGCTCAACCCCTTGTGTTTCTACACATGTTACTATCATTCCATGAAAGGAGGCAAAAAATCCTCAAATTATCTCACTGCATCTGCTTTATTTTCTGGTTGGGTATGCAACTGACATCACAGGTGACAATAGAAGGGAGACGATAGTATTTAATGAAGTCTAGACCTGTTAGCTAACGTGCAGTTCAGCGTTCACTCTGTTGGTGGTATGGCTCACCTCCCAAACCCCAGTCACAAGCTGATCTTGTTATTTTCACCTGCATGTCTCAACCTATATGAAGCTTAAAATGTGAGTATCAACCAAATAGAAATGTAGATTTTTTTCTATTTGTGTTTTTCCTTTCTCCTCACTCTTTTTCTCCTCCTCCTTCTTTTCTTTTGGTGTCTTTGCTGTATACATGTGCATTATAATTTTTTTGATTATCCAGGCCCCGTGCTAGAACTTGACTATGGCTGAGGAAATCTTAAATCGTTTAGAACACAGGGAGTAGAGGTGGCTGCCTTTTCTTTCTGGGTTGCTTGCCTTCTTGACAACGTAAAAAAGCTTCTTTCTTTGAGGGTTTGCTCATCCTTCTTTAAATTGACTTGCAGATTTGCGTTTATCTAGAAATTCATGTAAGGTGTTTGGGGAGCTGACTCTTTGACACCATAAGTCAGATAGATGGCCTCATTTTTACTTACTTTCACTTTGATACACGCTTTTTGAAAGCTTTCCCCTTTCCTTCCTTTTTAAAATTGGATGTGTCAGACATGCCCTGACTGCTTTAGTATTGCCTATCTGTCTGGTGAAGGAGTGCTGGAAAATTTACATTTAAACAGCACCTCCAAGAGTTTTTAATGATGTGGTGCTGAAAGGCTGCTGGCTCAAGTCCAAGTCTGGGGTTTCACTGCTCAGGCAGGAAGGTCAATTTAGTCCTAAGGGGAAGGAAAAAAACACTATACTCGGTATATCCTGCAAGAGAAAAATTACAAATTCAGATGTAATATTTTAAATACTTCCTTCTTAATTTCAAAGAAACTGCTTTTAGTAGCCGGTGAACTCCTGACGGTTAAAATTATTAGCCTAAGAATTTTGCTTTAGTTTAGACGAAAAACTTTAAGTGGCCTACTTTCATTTTCATCTGGTTGAACAGTCTGTGGTCATAATATTTAAAATAACCCTTTTAAATGATCTTGGTAAGGGGTTAAGGGAGTAAAAAAAAAAAAAAAAAAGAAACAAAAAACCACTAAACCTCAATTTTTGAAACCTTTCCCCAAAGGCTTCTGCCTAATTGTTCCAATAAGGACACAGAAACTTCTATCAATCACATAAGCTTCTCATAGTTTTAGAAAGCCGAACAAAATGCAGGTGAGTTCTGCATTATTTCTTAGATTAGCTACTCATCATGTTTTTCATGAATTTTAAAAACAGTCGTGCTTGTCTGAGGTGGAAAGAACCGCGGGTGTGACTAACAGCTCAGAAGGAAAATCTCAGGGGCATGGGACCACGTGCCCCTGACAAGAGGATTACTTAAGGCGACGTGTGTTTGCTAGTTGTCCCCGAAACTCCTCTCGAACGCTTAACTGTCTGGGTGGGAGGTGAAGGCCAGCACAGACACATGGATAGAACAACTATTCTTTACAACTAAGTTATTTGTTAAATAAAATCCACGGGAAAGCCGATGCCGTAAATGTTAAATAGCATCACCACGGTGTTATCACTTGTTATCCTTGAACTTTAGAGACTTAATGATCTTTAAATAAGTGGTATCTAAACAAATCCCTTTTCAAACGAAATGAAGGACTGGAGAGTGTATTTTATAACCACCACAAATGTAAGTGGTATAAAAATTCTGCTTTCATGACTTAATTTTGGTAACAATAGAATGTGCTGATTAAACCTCCGAGTCCTAAAATTAAACACTTTCCCCCCTATTTTCCACTGCTTAATCTATCGAAAAAATGATTGCTCTTGCTTTTGGACTTTTGAGCATAAACCATGTTGTTAAATGCAAACCGAAGACAGCTGATTAGTGGACGTCAACCATTTCAGAAACTGTTCAAGGACAGCGTGTAAGTTATGTTGAGGTTAGGAGAGGTACCCCTATGCCATCGCCCGAGCAAAACACAGCAGGGAACTTCTCATAACTCTCTGTCCAAAGGGTCACTGCCTGAACAAGGAAGCTACACTCTGCTTTGTGATTTACTGAAAATATTTTGATATCTTTGCTAGGCTTCTCTGAGGACAGAATTTTATGAAGTCTGAGATCACTCTGAGGGGCGTCCATTAAAATGTGACTGTTTTTTGTCTGTGTGTAGATTCCTGCATTGTGTGTTGCTTATTCTGCTTTTGGGTTATGGATCCCTTTGAGAATCAATAAAAGCTATAAAATTCAGGAAAAAATGTGCACACACAGAGACAGACACACATGCACACACAGAAGTTAGGGAGTTCCATGAAGTCTCTGAAGTTTGTTCATGAACCCCTGTTGTACGCAGACTACACTTTGTCAGATTGATGAATTCATCTTGGATTTTTATAACCTTTCCAGACCGGCTGTGTTTTATTGATACTTTTTAGTAAGGGAGCCAAGATGAGATTCCTTGAAACGGTGAGGTAACAAACAAAGACACAAACTAAACCCCACCAACTCCAAAAATTCAGGTCCTTCAGGAAAATCTCTGTCATCAATCACTTTTCCCAGTGTTGATATTTCATTCTTAATTGATGGTCTCTGAGTCCTTTCCTTCCCTTTGCTACCTCCACCTGCTCTCCGATCATCCCCCTCACTGACCCCAACATGAACACGGATATGCATACCTATTCTTTTCTGTTTTGTTACAAACCAGTGTGACACAACTGTAACTGTGCACTCATTTAATTTGTGAAACCAAGTATCTTTCCTCCAATGTATGCAATTTTGTGTCACAGTGTATCTTCCTCTTTCTTCTGAACATATGACTTCAAGAAGAATAAGTTCTGAACTCGAGAAATAGTTTCCTTTCTCAAATTACTAGATACAGTGCATTGACTCATTTCAAATCTTAAGAGATTGTACATGTTTTTATCAGTACCAATTTGCCCTTTACCCTGTAAAAAACTAAGTATAAGTTACTTTCACACCTCCTTCCCCTTTAAGCACCTGGTCCTTACCTCTACACCCAGAAGGGGTAGCACTCATAAGATCCTATGGGCCCTTAACATCGGTAGTTGTCTCCCATTTAAATGGTTTCTCTTTAAGTGCAGTTTTCCAGTTTTCCACTAGTTGGGGCTCTATACAAAGGAAAGAAAACTAAGGAGCTCCAGAATTATTTACTAACAAAACACATTGTGTACGGTATCTCCAAACTATGTTCTGAGTCTCTGGAACTAAGCTCGCTGAATTTATTTTTGTCCCAGTATATCCATCATGAGTCTGTACTATATTGTGGGGTCAGTTGTGTTTGCCTTGCTTGGTTAGAAAAGCCTAAACCCGGTTTACTGCTTTTTGTATGATTTGGAGAGATCCAGTTCACCCAATGCACAGTTATTAAAAAATATGAAATATAAAATGCACCAGTGAAACATTTGGTGTGTAAGTAGCAAGACCATGTTCTTTGTAAGGTTTTTTCTAGGGCGGGACAGCAGACACTCATCTGTTAAACCCCACAGCACAAAGCCCTGTATGAACAGACCCTTAGTAAAGGAAGTTTGATTTCTGTCTCTTCCTAAAGACCAGAGTTTAGACAAGATTGTTTAGTGCAGACAATACCGGTTCTTTTGGAAAACTGTTGGGAAAGTGGACGTCAACCATTTCAGAAACTGTTCAAGGACAGCGTGTAAGTTATGTTGAGGTTAGGAGAGGTACCCCTATGCCATCGCCCGAGCAAAGCTATGCTAATGTTTGGCTCTCTGTCTCAGCTTTACATACTTTCAGGTCAGGTTGAAGGATTACCCTGGACCATCACAAATAATCAAATTCTCCCAGCTCTTTGCTTACACTTGTTCGTTTTGTTTTAGGTTTGTTTATCCTGTCTCTCTCCACCTCCCCGGAGATCCTTTGGCAAATCTAATAAACAATGCCTTTTTCTTGCTCAAGGCAGAAAGTCCAATCGAATACAATGGGAGGCCAGACTTGGCTGAAATGCAGGCCGCAGGTGTTCCCCACATTGTGGTCATCTAAACCAGATGCGGGGAGTTGAAGCACCTGCTTCCCTTCTCTGTCTACACCCCAGAGACTACCACTCCTGGGTAGGCTGGGCCAGAAAACCACGCTCAAAAAACTGATGTACGTACTACAGCATCCTTCTGACAGATAAAACGACTTGCCCTAGAACAGTTTCACCAAGTACCCCTTTATGTCCCCAAATTCATAGTTTGATTTGCTACTCTCTTTCCCTTTCCTGATCTGACACCACCACGCACACGCACACGCACACACGACATCGTAGTCTACTAGGAGCAGACACTTAGAGGCAGCTTAATTTTTCTCTGGATTATGTTATCTAGAAAGACAAGACTGGCAATGGACAAGAGGGTGATGATTTTTAGGATTCTGATAACAATGAGACGGACGCCAAAAACCTTGCACAGACTCAGACTTTATGAACATGTCTATGGGTGCCATAAATCTCTGAACAATCCAGGAAAAGCATTAAATCTTCTATCTCGAATGTTGAACATTAAATAAGAGATCAGGGAGAAATTGGTCCCAGAGGGGAGGTGACTATACTTTAAGCACAGGCTGCCAGACAGGTTGGTTCTGGTATTTTTATTAAGAAGATTTTAAGTTATATTATTTCAGTTCTAAATGTTAGTAATAAATTGACTGCAGACATGTGCATGGGTATTCAAACCCTTCACAGGAAACCTGTATGAGTCAAGTTTTGTCCTGCTGTTAATATTTTTATTTCCAATATCAACGTTACTTTTTGTCACAAATGTTCTTCTAGGACAGAGTTAATACCTTACCCTTATACTGAGGGATATATTTTCTTTGTATATCTTACACTCTGTCCCTAACACACAACTGAGAAAGCTTTTGCCTCGAGAAGTGACGCCCTGAGCCCAGTGCACCCTGGAGGTTTCCATGCACACACACACCTGGAGGAGAGCCAGGTGCTGGGTCTGTGTCCTTCTCAACACCCCCCTCTCCTCCATCCAAGACAATCTCATCTCTTGTCTGTCAGCTCCTACTGATCTCACAGCTTAAGCGGACCCTTTAAATGTGTTCCCTGTAGCTCGGTAATAAGTGGATATGTTTTTCTTGCTGCTTACCCAGATCAAGTCTACACTGGAAAGAATCATTTTTGAAATGAAGGATCTGGGGTAGGCTTGTGGGCAAGAGAGGGAACGAGGGGAGGTAGGGTGGAGTCAACTGGAAATGAGGGATATATGGCATTTGGCGAAAATTCTTTGAAATTAACCAAAGTGTTCACAACATATTTCCAAACAGACAAACAACCAAACAAAACTACTTCTCTTCATTACACGTCCACATTCTTCTTGGCCAAAGCCTCATTAGAAGAGGCACCCAGACATAACACAACAAGGAAAAGAGAGAGGTTGGGTCTGGTAAGTGAGAAAAGGAACTATAGACACTCCAATCTGATGTGTTGTGCAGTGGAATCTGGAATCCACTTGGGGGTAGCTAATGGGGTAGAAGGGGATGCTTACATGGAGATGAATTTGGAAATGGAGATTACAATCTAAGATAAACAATACATCTTTTATTTAATATCACTGGAACTGTTTTCACTTATCGACAAGACTCTTTCTTTTGTGCCTCTTAATTTGTCCTTGAAGTTCTGTATCTAATCATTAGCTGAGCAACCAATAATTCTCCCTCAGTCCCCCACCCTTTTTTACAACCAACTTTAATCTTTTGAGTCAGTAAAAAACATGTTTCCCCTATCATAACTGGCTTAACAAAAATTCTCTTTCAAGTTTAGATTGCGCAGATACAATGGCTTTCCTGCAGCTCCATGCTAGAGAAAGGAATTTACATTAGAAAAGAGATTTATGATAGCATTGAATTTCCATTTGAATATGGAGAGTTAATAACATGCATATGTTTTATTATTATCATTATTTTAAGGTTTAAGCTATGCCATAGGCAAAAGGAAAGCTGGGAACTGAGGGGCTGGCAGAGCTCAATGAATAATTTAATCTGGATTTCATTCACAAACAGCAGCTCAGTCCGAGGGAAAGGACGGGCGCAGTTTCCCCAGATCGGAACTGGAGTAAGTGCCAGGATTTCCTGATTTGTTTACATTTCTCAAAAAACTTTTTTCCCCCGGACTAGGACAGAATTAGACTTCCTTTTCCACTTTTGGCTTCTTCCAAGCTATTCTTGATCAAGGTATTCTCTCCCCTTTCCCTGCATTCTTCTTTGTTGAAGTCTCAGCTGGGTTCTTTTGTCTCACGAAAACACTGAGCGGCAATGAAAGATGTTGTCAGAAGAATAATGGTCACAGTGACAACAATAAGCCCACCATAGCCGGGTTTTTCTGGACCCAGCACAATCTGCCCAATCTTTACACTCAAAATCTCTCCTTCACTTAGGCTGGGTGAGGGCTCAGAGTGGGCTCTGAATGGCCAGGGTGTATTTCATAAAATGACTTTGCTGATGTCCTGATGCTCTAAAAGGAGAAACTGAAGACACCTCCATTCACCTACACCGATGAGATTTGTCATGCAGGTGGTGAAATTTCTACCAGATCTGGGCATGGGACACAGCGTTTCCTCTGCAGTGGTCAGGCTTCTGGGACCCGCGGCCAAGGGCCTCTGTACCACCGTGGTATTCCCTCTGCCCAGTTTGGTTTCACTTTCACCATCTTGACCACCTAATTGTCACTATGGCTTGTTTTGAAAATTTACTCTAAGTTCACTTGTGAATAAAGGTTTGGCCATCCACGGGTCAGTTCGTTTTCTTAACAAGGAAAACATAGGCTGTGGTCAATGGCTAATCTGTGTGAATAAAAAGCAACCAGACCTTGTTGGGGGTCCACAAGCAAGAATAAATCTGAGAACCGCAGAAGCTATTTGAGAGAACGGGGGCAAGTATATGAAAGGATAGGTGTACCTCTTGTTTATTGACATTCCTATTTCTTTTTTCCTTTTCTCTTGTTTGTGAGGCTAAAGGTCTCTTTTGATTTCACTAGTTAGGTCATCTCTGTTTTGAAACATGCCTGCCATTCTGGCCCTAGGGATGATTGTGAAAATTGTCTTGCTGCAATCCTATCCTCTTTTCTAGGACATCTTTCTCTCCATCTTGGTTTCCCCGGGGCAGTCATTGTCATTTGTCCTTTCTGCTTTCCTAGAAACCGAACCCTGCTCTCGCAGAGAATCATCTGCAGAGAATCAAACAATGTTACTTGCACTGGCATATGGCTCTAAATATCAGCACTTTCCCAGGGTTATTTGTATCATAACAGAAGAATTTAAGGTAAAGGAATGAGTCTGTCATGGTGGGAATTTATATCAGCGGAGGTCCTTGAAGCAAAATGTTTTCCAAACGCTCCTGAAATCACATCATATTGAGGGTAGATTATGTTTAAAACATGGGCCAAGTCAGGCATGTACTTTACTGATACCCCTGCATATACATCTGTAGAGGGACACACGACCAGTTCATCACTAGGGCCCTGCTGCTGCTGGACGAAGTGAAGAATGGCTGGGAGACTTTTCCGAGCCATGTACTGAAAGAGCAGCGTTATGAATCGACATGATATTTTGCTACTCTGAAATATCCTCACTCACTGGAATGACTGGGGGAGTATCTACCTTTAGAAGGCCGAAGCGGATTCCCTTCTGTGAGTTGCAAAGTAAGGCCGAGCAAATGGCCACATTTTCACTATAATCAAAACACACATTACGATGTACAAGTGGACTCACATGCAAAAAGAGTTTCAATGAACTCTGGCACATTTAGGTACATCAAAAGGGTAAAAGTTTTCTCTTTTCCCCTATTGGTTTCAGAGAAATAGGTGGAATATGTACACCTATGTAGGCATAGGTGTTACAAAAGAAACTACGTAAAAAAAAAAAAAGAAAAAAAGACCCTAATTTGGATTACCTTCTACAACAAGCACTATGAAATGATTAGCTGATGAAGGTTAGTGAAGCACGTATTTCATAATCACATAATGTTTTCGCCAGTTTAGAGAAAGATATAAAATGAGTAATGACATGAGGTCCAATGTGAAACGTATCTTCTAGGGGGGAAAAAAACTCACAGAGAAGCATGTGTGATGGAAAGGGAAAAAAGCCATATTCAGAATAATGTTAATAGAAAACCTAAAAATCATTTAAATCACATGAACAAAGTTGTAAATTTGATGGTAGACTATAATACATTTTATTTTTTAAGCATTTTATTGAGGTATGTTTGATAAAGAAGAAGCCATGCATATTTAATATTTATAACTCCATGAGTTTGGGAGACAATATGATATGTATTGCATATGTAGCTACTGCAGACACCAGCATTTTCTAACGTGTGTCGATGTAAAAAATGTCTAAACATATAGAAACATTTTTGTAAGGTTTCTTTGAGTCAAACTGAATAACATGTGCCGGGAGCAAGATCTCAAATGCTCCAGAGAATAACAGCTTTGTGGCTTCTTTAATGTATTTGGATTTGAGGAGGGGAGGTAAGGAAGATTACCTGAGGGTGGGAGAAAACAAGGTGGGGATGAAATCACAGGATTGCCCAGGAGAACGTGTGCTCTCCGGAGGCTGGTTACTGCTTATTTCAGAGGTGTGTTAACACAGAAGCACACACACGAAAGACCAGGTTTGCTTAAGGCAAAGATCAACCTTTAACTAAAGGAGTTTTATGCCTGGGGCGTGACTACTCACCATGACATTCCCAGTTAGGAATTTATGATCAGATCACCCTGTGAAGTTACTTTTCATAGAACTCTTTTTTCCCCCCATCCACGTATGTTTTATAAAATGTGGAACATTCTTAATTCGAGTTCTTCCTTTCAAGAGAAGACCAGATATAGCTGGCTATCAGAGAGAGTTTTCCCTATATGTATGAATATAGTTATAGTCTGTAGGATGCTCACCTTTCTCTAGTTTTAGCCAACAAGGCCATCTGGCTCATCTAAAGAGACCCTTAGGGGTCCAGCTTGGGGTGCTCTGAGGCCAACTCAGAGGCTCTGTTGGGGGCAAAACGTCATCAGGTGTTAGACTGGTAGAGTTAGATGGTACTTTGGTTCAGTACCTGTGTGTTCTGGTTAAGAAAGAATTCAGAACTAAGGCTCAAACAATAAGAGAAAGTTTATATAGAAAGTCACAGAGGTAGAAGAAGTGAGCCATGGAAGAAGTGAGCCAGCCGAACTGCATGAGCTCAAGGAACAAGTCACGGAGGCAAAAGAAGGGCTCTTGACCTTAAGGAGAAAGAAAGAGGCAAGGAAAGCCTGCCTGGGGGGGAGGGCCGGGGGAGAGGCGCAGGGTTGCTCCACAGGGAGAGCTGTACTGGTTCCTCGGCCTTCAGAGTGTTTACCTGGAGGTCTCGGGGGAGGGTCTCAGTGGAATAGTCATTTGCTTTCCAGGTGTGTCCTCTCAGGTTCGTGGTCTCCATGGATTGGTCGGTACTGGGGTAGGGTCATTAGTCAGCACAGCTGATCCAGATGTCAGCCATGGTTTCGCTTGTCTAGTGTCTCTGTTTTTCTGGGCCTGGAGCTGAAATACGACTGAGGCCCAGATGCTATCCTTGATGATGAATGCTCGCAGGAGCGGCAGTGCAAGGGCCCGCATGGGAGTTGCATGGCCCCACTCTTCGGCCCCTTGCTCCTCCTCCACGGGGGTTTACCACATCACTAGCAGCATGCCAGGAGAGGAAAGGTTACCCTGGGGGCAAGTTCATTGTTGTTCCAGTTTTTCCCATTGGTAGGCATGCAGGGCTTTCCGCCCTGGTGACCTTCTATACCTGGCCCATCGTCCTTGCTCTGCTCATGTCTAACTGCCCACCACAGGTCTTTTGGGCTTGTCTCCAGTGCTAGCCTAGACGTCTGCAGAGAGGAAACATGGACTAGTTCCCTCCCAGCTCCAACGTGCAGGGTGAATTTCTGTGTAGAAAGTACACATACTGGTTTTGCCGTACAGTGGTCAGAAGCCTGAGCAGGCCAGTGCACGGGGACAGTCTGCAGCTTGGTAGACTGCATCATCTTCGTTGCCTGTTGTCACTCAAAGACTTTTCCTCTTATGCAAAAGGTATGCTTCCCTTTTTCCCGGAGGGCGGGAGACTGTGAAGACACACGTTTTCTAGGCCCTGATTTCTGTCTTCTTACATACCGCATTCTTAATTCAATAGCTACAAAGGCATTGCTTGTTGAATAAGATAGAAAAATATAGTAGTTTCCAATCCTAGAGACAAATATTTCCTTTTAATAATTGCCACGCTGACATGACTTCAAATATGTATATGGAGGGCGAGCAGGTCAGAACTGATGCCAGTCGTATGCAAATGACTTCATGTTCTTTTGAAAGTGTTATTTTGTGCTTGGTCCCTGTCATGTCTCCACTAGGGCTTGAGAGCCTTCACCGGTGATCCCTGGGTTCTCCTTAGCCTTTTAGGGAGGAACTGTAGACATGTCTGCAACCTTCGAGATTCCCAAAGGAGCTTAGAGGGACTTGCTGCCTGAGAGCATGAATCCTGAGTAGTTTTAGTCAGTGAGAGACCAGCAGAGTCTCCAGGTACAGGGGCAGCAGTCAGCATGACATGACATGAGGGCGACACGGTGAGTGAGTGAGCAGATCTAGAGAGTGTGGCCTATAGGTCTGGTCCAAGCTGTATTTTACTACTTTACACTACAGCCAGGGCCTGTGTATGGGCTGGGGGCTTGGTGCGGGCGGTAAGGCTGTGATCATGGGTGGTGGGCAGTGGTGTTCCAAAGCCCACTGCCGAAAACAGGAAAAGAGTGTTGGTATAACCAGCATGCAGATTTGGCCTTTCTGACCTATCTCCCCATTCCGTACTTGGCAGATTGTGTGAAGGCCTCTGTTTCAGAGGAGAGAAAGCTAGTACACACAGAGAGGGTGTGATCACTGAGGGCCACTTTGCGATTCAGCGGCAAAACAAGATGAAATCACCCATTTTGTGACTGTGGCAGCCAGATGGGCCCAGGTATTTTTGAGCCAGTGACAGAACTGCCGTTTTTATTTCCTTTACCCACCCCCTCCCTGCCCCCCCGCCCCTCGCTCCCCGCTCTGATACCTCTTCCCACCACATAAGCTTGAGGCGCTTAGCCTCCCTGGAGGGAAAGGGGCCTTGGGCAGGACAAAGTCCACACCCATCACGGCCCCCCGCACCCCGCCTCCCCGCCCCGGCAGTCTTGTTATCTCTCTTTAGAATGTGATTTATACCACATGACACTAAGATATGATAACCTGAGCTCTATTACTTTGGGAATAACTATTGAGCAGAAAACGCTTGTTGAAATAGTTCTGTTGATTATAGCTACCAGGTGTTATCTTGGAAAGAGGATGGAAAACCACCCAGAGCCAAGAGTTGTTTTGCATGGCTAAAGTGAAGTCAGAAATAGATGAAAGTCTGCCCAGGCCTTAAGAAAATCCTCAATGATATGACAACTGTCAAGCTTGCATTTCTGAGCAGTTATCACCTACTTTTTGTTTTCTGCTTCATCAGCTAAATAATCGTGCAAGTTTCATTATTAGGATTTCCTGCTACACTTTTAGTTTTCAGTTACAGGTTGACTAGGGACTGCCAGTATGTCTGGCCTGCTGATGTTTGCTGGCAGATTATCCTTGTAAAGTTACTATTCTGAGTGTTTGTGTTTTTAAAAGTAATGAAGAATGGAGATTCGAATAAATTCCATGGCTTCAGTGCTTGTGGTGGCCCAGCAGCCACGACCCAAACAGAACGATGGCCTCATTTTAAAGAAAGTTTCTCGTTTAAAATAAAACAACACACTAAATAAGCAAACAAGCAAAAAACAAAACAAAACAAAACTAAACAAAACACACCCCAAGGTTGAATTTACGAAGATAAAGTGTTCAGGCTTTGCCCAATCAGGGAGTGACAACTGACATCTAGTTCAGGGAGTCATTTTCCCTTTTCTTAATTTTGAATGAAACTCCTTTTTTAAAGGCTTATGATTTATTGTCTAAAATTGGAACTGGGACATATTCAAAACAGGGTGAAAGGAAGTCTCCAAAACAATAGCACTGAAATTCTCCCAGGGATTTCCAATCGTGAGAATTTAGTGCACCTGAGTTGCTGAACTGTGGCGAGGCCTAGGACTGGGAACAGTGGCAGCATGCCTTCATGGCGGGCTTTTGAATTTCATGCTAAGGAGGTGGCTTCCTTTGGTGACATGAACAGGGAACTTTTTCCTATTTTGTAAATAAAAACAAGAATATGTTTCAGTCCTCAACCCAAAAGAGCACTTATTCTATACCAGGTTCTGAGGAACATGCATTACATGCATTAATTCATTCATCTTCACAACCACCTTATAAGTGTAGATGCTATTATTATTCCTGTTTTACAGATAAAGGAACAAAGAAGTTAAAGTAACCTGACTAAAGTCACGTGGCTAGTGAGGGGCAATCCAGGATTTGAACCTGGATAGTCTCACTCCATTGCCATACTCTTAACCACTTAGCAACACTTCCTCCTAAGAAAAGTTACCTAGTTTAGAGGATGCCAGGTATTAAGGGCCTAGTAGGAATTGATTTGTCAAAGAAGCCCAGCATGTTTGTTTATTGGTTTATTGATTGGTTAGAGAGAAAGGCAGTGAGAGAAAGTGAGAGGGAGAGAGAGAGAGAGAGAGAAATTTGTTGTTCCACTTATTTATGCATTCGTTGGTTGATTCTTGCACGTGCTCTGACTGGAGATTGAGCCTGCAACCCTGCGGTAGTAGGATGATGCTCTAACCAACTGACCCGCCTGGCTGGGGGAAGCCCAGCATGTTTAGTTTCTGAGATGAATCCTGGTATCATTCTGCTGTTGAATAATGAGACCAGATAGGTTGGGTTCTGCTATGTTCTTGCTACACAGCTAATATTCCCAATTCTATTTAGTTTTATTCCCAATATACCTCTTTCTGAAAATGATTAAAGTACTTTAGATGCACATATAAATCTTTCTTACCGGCCTCTTTCAGAGCTCCAGTCTCATTTCAATGACCTCCTACCCCAAATATCTACACTGAACTTTCCAGCCCCGCCATAAAGTAACTCTTCATTTGGACTTCTCTGCCTCTGTAATGGTGTCCCCCAGTCACCTAGACTCTGAATATCAGGATAGATTTATCTCTCTCTTTCCTCTACCATCCCCCACCTCAACCCCTCCCCACATAAACAATTAGTCATCAAGACCTACAGATTGTCTTTGCCATATCTCTCCCTATGCATCCCTGTGCGATGAACCCACTTTCTAAAGCCATGTTTTGGAACTAGCTTGTTTGCCCGTGCTCAGGCTCTCTGCCCTTGACACAGTCACCTAATTGAAGTCGTGAGTCAAGTCCTTCCGCAAGGGTTTTCTGTGCTTTATGATGTGCCAGAAACTACTCTAAACTGGAGATATACCACCTCTCTGCCTTGCTTTTGCTGCTCCTTCCACTGGGAACATCCATCTTTGCTCCCTCTTTCCAATATTTCTGCTTCGAGCCCCATCAAACTCTCTGCCGCTGCCAGGGAACAAGCTCTCACGATCCTCACATCCCTTACCTTTGGCCTATGGCAGGGAGTAATTTAAGGAGCTCTGGATGGACACTCCAACTGCGGTAGAAAATCCTTTTGTGGTTAGTTAACCTGTTTACCCTCCTCAGTTTCTGCTTTGATTCCTTGGAATGAAAGGACTTTAGTCCTCCGTCTTGGTACCTGCATTTATGCCACATCTTTGTTTTGTGAGTCCATCTCGGTAACCTCCTACTTTGTACATGTTGTCCAGTGATCCCTTAATATAATACTGCTCCTTTGAAACTCTAACTTCCTCAAAGGCTTGGCAGTTCTGATAGCTTGTCTGACTCTTTGGAAGCGGAAATATTGTGGTTCATTGATTCAGCAGACAATACCTGTTTATTGAAGCTATTCTATGAGCCTGAGGCTGGCCACACAATATATAACATGAATGACAATTTCCTATTCTCGTGGTACACACTCTTACTGGGGCAAGTGGTTAAACAAAGCAGCAAGATAATTTTGGAAAATGAGAAAGACTATGAGGAAAACAAAATGGGCTGCCGAGCTGGAGAAAGGGGAAGCAGAGGCTGGTTTAGATAGGATGCTAAGGGAAAGCATCTCAGGTAAGATTTGAATGATGAAAAGGAGCCTGGTACACATAAAACTGGAGAACATATTCCAGGCAGAGAAACCTGTAGGGGAAAGTTCCTGCTGGGGCCACCAGCCTAGCATGCTTCAGAAACAGGAGAGAGGCCAACAGATCAGAGCACAGGATGGGGGTACGGCAAAAGAAGGGGTCAGCAGGGGTTGGAGTACAGAGGACTTGTTGCTGTGTTCCTGAGATGTAGTTTTGTTGGATGCTCCCCACGCCCTCAACCGTTAGCTTCCTGGCTCTCCAGGTCTTCTACACTGCTCCTCAGACTGATCTCCCCTTCTGGGGCGTCTAACCTGCGGCCCAGGATGGCTGTGAATGCGGCCCTACACGAAATCGTCAATTTACTTAAAACATTATGACATTTTTTTTGTGATTCCGTGTTGCAATGTATTTAATGTGTGGCCCAAGACAACTCTTCTTCTTCCAGTGGGACCCAGAGATGCCAAAAGCTTGCACATCGCTGCTTAGACCCTTCCAGTCCGATTTGCCCTCCCACCTGCCCCTAGACCTGCCCCACTTTGATGGGAGGGTATAGTTAAGAGACTCTTGGATCCCATTCGCTGACGTACCTCGTGGTCATGGTGTGAGCAATGCCCAGACAGCACAGCCACAGTGAGGCAGTGCCCAGCACAGCCACAGTGAGGCAGTGCCCAACTAAGTCCCAGCTGTCCTCCAAAGCCTAATTCCTTTGTTTCTCTAGGATGTTTTCCTAAATGATCCCGACTGGACACAGACCTTTCTCAGTTGCCTGCCTCGGTCGGAGCCATCGCCCGCACTCCTCTTGCGCTAGTTTATACTATGTTGTCACCTTCCCTTCCAGACCGTATGCCTTTGGAAGTAGGAACTGTGTCTGGTACAGTTTTGCTCCACTCAGATTAAATAGCATAGTGTCTTGCTATCAGTAGCCATATAGATCTGTATTATAGAATAAACTCTTTGTGATGCTATCTGACCATTGTCACGGGAATTAAAAATATTTGCAAAGCAACTGGAATGGTAAGTGGCACATAGTAGGTTCTAAGTAAATTATAATACTGTTATTTTTTCCATTGTTGTGCAACTTTGGGTACAACTATTTATGTTTAAAGCATGCTGCTGGATAGAATGATTTCTAAAATCTTTCCTAGTTCTAAAACTTGATCATGACTTGAACAAATACCCTGAAAAATAGCAGGAAGAGGCAGAGCCTTTGGCTGTACCTTTTCCCTGGTGGGAAGGCTTGTAGGCACTGGGGATTCCTTTTGGCACAGGTGGTAACGTAAACACGTTGTTTTCAAAAATGCTGCAATTGTGCATTCATTCTTAGTAATAATATTTTAGGTATTTTAAGTGTAATAATACTTTTATCAAATGTGTACCTGCAATAGCAAGTATTGTCAAGGATGTGGATAAACAGAAATTCTCATACACTTCCGGTAGGCGAATACATCAGTACCACCTCTTCGGAGAATGGTTAGCAAACAGGAAAGTAAAAGAGATGCACGTAATACGTGATCCAGTAATTCTGCCCCTAGAGAAACCCAAGTGTATGTGCACAAAGAGGTTTGTTCAAGAATATTCATGGGAGCTTTGTTTATAACAAAATTTGAAGCAACCCGAGTGTCTATGAACAGAAAGGATAAATAAACTGTGGTATGTCCATATACAACCGTGAAAATAAGAGAGCTACATATACAAATATCAATATGGCTAACACTCAAAAACAACGTTCAGTGAAAGGCAAATTGTATAATCATAATAAAGTCTGATACCTTTTAAATAAGCTTAAAAGCATGTGATACATAGTTGTGGATATGAACATATAATGTAAAAGTGTAAGAACATGCATGGCAAACGCCAACTTCAGAACAGTGGCCAGTGGAGAAGGCGTGGAGGGAGGGTGTGGCATTAGGAGAAGGGAACGCAAGGGGCTTCAGCCGAGTATGGACTATTTTTTTTTTTCTTAAAAAAGATTTAAAAGAAAGAGGGCAATACATTAAGATTTGACAAAACTGGATGCATACATCAGTATTTATTATTAGTCTGTTTTTGTATATTTGTAATAATAAGAAAAAATATTAAAATACACCTGTAAATAGTTGGATTTGAAAGAAAATAGATAATTTATGCTACCGGTGAAGTGGGTATCTAAAAATGAAGTCTGGAGGCTTATCTTTGTGTTCACATAAGAAAAATATATGGACTTGGGTTTGGAGACTAAGTGTTAATAATTATAATGAATGATAATGAAAACAATTAAGATGACACATTTTGAAAAGTGTTTATTACTCTTATGTCCTGAAGGTGTAATGGTTTATTTTCCCTTAGACAGATTTTGTCTTACCAAAGGCCCATTTAGATTCTTAATTGTGTATTGTTTTTTACTTTCATTTAAATGTTTCATAAACTTATCTTCCCATCTGAACTGAACCAGAACCCTGATCATCCCATTTTAGTCTGGAGTGTTTCCTGTCAACAGCATGCTGCTTTCCTATTCCATAAACACTTCAGGAGGACAAGAATAGATAATCAAAACCTGAATGCATTAATTACCCCTGTATAAAAAATCAAGGCACTCCTCGGAACACAGCAGAATTATTTACCTACTAAAGAATTTGATTTTTCCCTGGGGAGTAGGACACGACAGTATTCTTTTCCCCAATATGCAATTATCCTAGTTTGCAGAGCACTAAAACAAACTGACCTGATTGTTCAATCCAGAGTTTATAAAAACGCACAGGTTAGGCCTTTCTGGAGAAGGCAGCTGACTTCCCTGCACAGTGTGAAATGGTGCCCACTAAGCTGCCTGGAGTCCCAGTTCTTGCGGAGACACATATACCTTGACCCTCCTCTGTTCTATTTTGATTGACACTTGAATTTCTCAAAGGCCAAAGTCATATTTTAATATTCAGACCTGAATACTCATTGAATTCTCAGTGATGGCAGGAAAAATGAGAGGATACAGGCAAAATTTTCAACAGTGTGGATAAAAGCAATCTTTATTTTTCTCTAATACTGAGTCTGGCTTTGAGGTTCTCTCATTTCACCAGATATAAAGCCAAGCCTTTGTAGTGTGTTTTGGTTTTTTTTTTTTTTTCCTCTTTTCTCCCTTTTTGTTTTTTTGATGTGAGCTGGCATCTCTCATGAAAAGATAAAGGCATCAATTAATTATACTACCAAACCTTAAGGATAAAAGCTATTGTTGTGAACAGAAGTTAGGCACGCACATGGTATCAAGTAAGCGCCTGGAAACAGACTGCTGCCAAGGGAAACAGATGTCTGTCTCCTCTAAGGAGCCCAAATTATGTGTATATTAGCGATTGCTAATCTCCTGATTGATTTAAGAACGATGGTATCGATGAACTAATTTGGGTTGAGTGTGATCATTGCCGTTACCATTGTCACAATGAAATTTAAAAACCGATCCAATGAACTAGCAACAAGCAACAAGACGAACAACAAAACAACAGCGAAGGAGCCATCCCAGAAGAGAAAAGGATGCAGCGAATCCTGAAATGACAAAGGGTCGGACGGGCTCTGCTTCTGCCCTTTGCTGTAACGGCAGAAGTCCAGATGTGGGCAGGCGAGGAATTCCCCCACATAACAATGACTAATAATGACTGACTCACAATCATAGGATGCATGAGACAATGATGAATTGTATATTTCAAGCCTATAGAAGACAATCAAAATGGTCGCTTTCTTCCTCATGGAATATAAAACACTAGTGAAATTGTAACAGACAGAAAATTCCACTTGAGGTTTTATGCACTGTTTTTCCTGTTTTCCTGACATGGTTATAAATAAGAAAAAGTGCAGATGTTCAGATTCTCTTCTCTGTCCCATGACTGTGTTTCATCCTTTTATTAGGTTGCTCTTATTGTTCCTTTTATGTTGCTGTTTGTTAAACTCCTCTGCACACGCTGTCCTCAGGGCCTTTAATTTCTCTCTCTTTCTCTGTCTCTGTCTGTCCCCTTTTCTTCTGCATTTCTTATTTCTCAGGGTTATTGAGAGAAGGGGAAGAGGAGAGGTAGGTATAGATCATAAGCCAAAATCATGAGAAGCAGAATGGAGAAAAGAGTGCCTGTCTAGAAAAGAGAATGATCTGGCCAAGTCCGGTTTACTCTCTCTGTCTCCCTAGAGGTTGATTCAGTTTACCTTCATACTCAGGGGGCATATCCAGAAATAGGTCGACTTGAAAGTTAAATATCTTCAGCATGACCAGGCTGGTCATGAGAACATGGAAGAAGTCCTGAAGTCAGTCTAGAAGTTCGGGTTCACTTTTGGGAAGCAGAGGGTCCAGTTTAGTAAGTAATGCCTGACAGCAATACAAGATTAGATTCAAACTTTGGCTTGCTTCAGGGCTGGCTCCCTGCTGCCTCTTTTCTGGGATTTGAGGAATAGACGTATGAGGGGCCCATTGGCTGAGTGAGGCAAAGTCATGTGAACTGCAGTGGCCTATGTTGTACTTTTCTTTGTATGGTTCCTCTGACAAAGCCCCATTGACCTACATGTTTGACTCCAAGCTCTTTACACTTTTTAAACAGAATAACCTTACCCTTATGATGGTCTTGTGTGATTCACAGTTCCTATTAACAGTCAGGATCATTGATGACCAAGTTCTTGGGATTCCCTGCCCAGTGGTCCCAGGCTGAGTCTACAAGATACAAAACACCTAGAAGTATCCAGATTTTGGATGTTGGTCTGCCTGATGCCAAACATCTGGGTAATTGAAATCATCAGGATGTTTGGCACCAAGCAGACAAAACATCTGGATGACTGCTTGAGTGTTTCACTTTTTAACTGGATGTTTGGTGTCATGTAGACATAAGCTGAGGCTTTGACTTCATCTTGTAACAGCTCCCAGGCTGCCAGGCTGGCTCCAGATTCCTTTTATTACAACTGACATTTTTATAAGAAAACTTTGCATTCTGTGTGATGTCTGTTGCTCTTACGCTCAGAAACAGATTCATTACTCAGAAAAAATAGCCCAAACCAACCCCCAAAGGCCCCATGCTGGAGCAAGAGTTGGAAGAAACTGGAGAATTTCAGAATCACCACTGTCTTTGTGAGCAAAATCACAACACAACTTTAGTAAGAGGGGGTGGACTGAAGAGAGAAGGTCTCCAGAGCGGTAAAAGTGCCATATTTATTCTGCCAGTCCTCGGTTTGGCTTGCGCCCATTTCCGCCAAGAAATATTGTTTCTGTGCTGGCCAAAGTGGCACTTCCTATACGGTTGGGTGTAGCTTAATGACAAATGGCCAACCATTCCATAGAACACATCAGTGATTCCACAAATAAAACAGTGGGGATAGTGTAGAAAACACCGTTTTCTCCAGATTTTTTTACAAATAAGATGCTCAACTTTCCCTCATTTGAAAGTTTCACAATTAAAAAGAGGGCTTATGCACGTCCCCTCTTTGGAGCAATTGTGCTCATGATGAAAGCGCATTATCAGCAGTGTTTAGTGACCACCTTCTCTGTGCCCGGCTGCCATGAACTGCCTGACTTCACACTCTTTCACCCCTGCTCTTGCCAAGTGTACTCGTTATGTTCTCTGATGAGCTCATGCCTGCCCACTCATTGAATGGCCCGGCTCTGTGGCACAGGAGGGTCTCTGGCCTTCGAAAGTTGTTGGCACAGGTTCAAGTTTCACTCGTTCCTCCTGGTCCTCCATCCCTGACAGGCAAGACCCTTGCCTGGATTTTGACACCTCAATCACTGGCCTGTGTGTTTAGTCTCCATTTGAGTTCCTCATCATTTAGTCTTTCACCTCGGAGACTAGATTCTTTATCCCTGGTCTCTGATCTCCCCAACTCTGGATGATGCTTATTAGCTATTGGAATTACAGAACTTGCTGCTTCCTGCCTGCCTTAGTAGCAACCCCTTGTTGAGTATAGCATCGAGCACTGAGCTGCTCTTTTAAATATCCTACCTTATTAAATCCTTGCATGAGGTTGGTAGAATAAACTGCTATTTCATGGAGTAGAAACTGAGGTACAGAGCAATTTAATAACGTGCCCAAGTTCACAAGGTAAAACTAACAGAAGCTAACATTCGAACCCAGGATTGACTCCAAAGCCCAGACAGGTAACCACTATTCAGTACTGCCCCAGCTGGCCTTCTAGACTTCTTCCCCTGCTCGGCTGGCCCACAGAACATCTCTGCCTTTAGCACTTTGACTGTTTGTGGTTGTGGTTTTTTTTTTTTTAATTTACTTATTTATTTATTTTTTTTACTTACCTGATTTTACTTGACCCTAGCCTGACATGAATTCACTTTTTCGCTTATTGGGCAAAATATCCTGAGCACCCACTCTGTGTCAGTCACTGGGTTTTGTGCTAGAAATAATTTGATGAACAAGCCAAGGCTCAGGCTCTATCCTCCCGGGCCCAGCAGTTTGGTGCCTAGATGGGGAGATGGACAAGAGGAAAGGCAATTTCGATGAGTTGCAATAAAGTACAATGACACATGGAGCTATTTATAGTACCTGGTGGCTAAATTCCCAGTCCTGAATCTTTCTGATCTTCTCTGATATTGGTCCCATCTGGTCTCCTTTTTTCCCCCCTGACTCAGCTGACACTGGGCCCTCTAATTCCCCTACCAGTAGGTTCATTCCCATCTTGCACTGAGGTAGGTGGAAGGATGGAAGGTCAACAGCCTTCGGGGCACCACCTGAGGGGGCTTAGAATTAATTGAGTTTTGCTCCCTGGATCTGAAACTCAGTGATTCAGTCATAACTCCAGGGCTTCTACCACTCTTTCGCAGCCTGGGAGGTGTAGGTTCTGGGGTTCCAGGTGTGAGCTGTTTTATTGCAAGAGTTTTCATCAGAGATCAGAGTCTATGAGGGTTCAGCTAAAAAGTCCCAAGTTTTTCATTTCTTTTATTTATTTAGCATTAATATGTTCTTCAGTGACTTTCTGAAAAAGAGAGATTGCAAACTATTATTTCCACAAGCTGCTGTATCTATGACATTTTTAATACTTTACTTAGACCATTTGAAAGTGTTTCCATTTAAAAGTTTTTAAATGCACTGTACACAAAGTGACAATTTAAGGTCAGATTACCAATGTAAATAAAACTCCTTTTTATCTTAGTAAAAAATAAATAGATAAAAGTCCCACTTTTTTTTGGCCTAAGTAACCTTCTTCAGTATTTTCTAGGTGTTCCCTAAGACTTGGGCCACAGTGTCCCTTTCTCCCAGGGAAGAGGTTTGTTTTCCAGGCCGCCTGTCAGGGGTCCCGTAACCCCTGGCCCGTGACTTCCGACTTGGACTGCTGGTTAGAATTCTTTTTTCTACCATGTTTCACCTTTTGGAGGGGACCTTCTCCTGCCAAGCATTACCTAAATCACATGTGAATTTGCTACATGTGACTCTGCGTTAAACTTGGGACTACCACCAAGTTGCTCCATCCAGGATCATTTACTGTCGCCTGGTCAACTTGACCTGGCCTACATTTAACTCTGGTCATTTTCTTGGAAGCATAGAGACCAAAAAGGAAATGTAATCTTTCTTAGAACAGAGATCATATGTGTAAGTAAATGCTCAATAAATATTTGTTAAATAAATGAAAACAAAGTTAAAATAAGAACTGGGCCAGCACTCCAGCAGCACAGACCCTCACACACATTGGTCACTCAATAACTACTTGCTGATTTTAATTTGTTTGAATTGAATCGAACTACCATATATCTGGGGAGATAAGATTTACAGATATGAAACAATTAAAAGAGCAATAAAAGACAGCATTCCTCGGTGTCTCTGTATCCTACTGGCTGCCCTGCGGGCAAAGGAGACAGCCCCAGGAGTCAGAGTTGTCAGCAGAAAACTTGCAGAAATGAAGGCCTTGAGATGGACTTTGGGCTGTTAATGCGTTTCACGTTTATCTAAATGAATCTCTCGAATCATTCTGTAGCTGCTATGTCACCCTCATTTTAAAAAAAATGTTAATGAGGGTTGAGAGATCATTCAAAGGGAATTCATATACAAGAGGATAATTTTGTTCTACTTTGGCAAATATGGATTGCCTACTATGTGTCATGCTTTATTGTCAAGAATGAGACATGGTGTCTCGGAGCACCACATTTGTGTGTCTGGGCTATAAATAAGAAATTTTGAACAATGCGGCCAATTCTAAAAAGGAATTATTTAATAAGTGTTATAGGAAGCCACTGAAGGAGTGCTATGGCCTGCCTTTCTGGCTGTGGCAGGGATGGGAAGACATCTGTAAGGAAATATTGTGGGGTCCAAGTCTTGAAAAATGGCCTTCAGTCCTCTGTGCTGGGGGAAAGCATCAGAGAGGAAATGGCAGGAGCGATGACTTGCACTGGGAAAGAACATGGCAATGTTCTTTTGACAGGCGTCGATGCTGGAGGGAAGGTTAAGAGGGGGCTGTGAAGTGCCTCCAGTCCCCTGCCAAGGTGGCTAAAGAAGGCCTTCTGGACTTTGTGCTGATGTACACCCCTAGACTCTAAATTCTGGAGGTCTTTTCTCTCCACATTCCTTTGTCTCTCTACCGCAGTATCCAGGCCTGCACTGTCTCTGCTTGGCTCTTGCTCTCTGAAGCCATTCGCGAGCAGGCAGCCGCTTTAGCGCACGCCAAAAGGAGGCTGCGATCCCTGTCAGCTGCCCGCGAGGATGCCGGTGCCGGAGGCCATTTCCAGGAACCTTACCCTGCAGTTAGATGCTGCTTGTGTTTTCATGAGGGAAATCTAAAAGGAGGATGCCCAAGATCCTCTCTCAGAGTCAGAATAACTGTTTTTGCATATTCCTAAGGAAGCCCAGAAAATTTCAAAGCACTTTGCTCCAAGGGACAGAGCAGAATACAGTTCGGCCACCATGGAGTTTCTTCTGGCCCCTGGCTCCACAAGCATTTACTTTTAAAGATGGCAAAGGATCAAAGCCAAACATGCCAGATATACCTCATATTCTATAAAGTGGCAAGTGTGATTATTTTTCCTCCAATATGTTAGGCGATTCCCATTTTCCTGTTGGCTGCGCGGTGGTTTTTAAAATTCTTCCTTTCGGAAGTCAGAGTGGCCTGACAGAAAGTATCACCAAATTCACTAAACCATGGAGAGAATCATCCTTCTTCCTGGCGCCACGACAGTGCACTTCAAGAATCCCAGGTGTGTGTTTCTATTCTGGGCGTGGGCCCCAGTGCGAAGATTGCACGGTCCATTAAATCACCTCTGCGTCCTGCTAGCTTTCCTGCTGTGAGCCTAGAGCCCTCCACATGAGCGCGAAGGCGATGGGATTCCCTGCCAGGAAAAAAACAGAGCTTGGACTAAGCTCAACACATCGGGGTCTTGTCCTTCCACGGCATGCTAAAGGACGTGGTACATGGTGGGGACCAAGTCAGGATTTCTGCTTGACACTCTTCCACAGCCCAGACTGTGCCACGTGGTTTATGAATCCTGTCCCAGCGCTGACTGAGTTCAGGAAACGGCACTTGTCTCTCCAGCATGTCAGGTTAACTTTACTGATTTTTTTCATCTTTCCTAAAATATTTACTTTTAACTTAGCATCTTCCCAATTTAGATGGCACAGCCAGATTTCTAGTCTCACTTGATTACTTACCTAGCGCCTCTCAAACTTTAGCACATGTGAATTTTGAGGATTTTGATAAAGTGCAACTTTTGATTCAGGAGATTGGGGCGGACCTGAGATTCTGCATTTCTAACAAGCTCTCAGGTGACGACGATGCCACAGTTCCATGGATTGCATTGGGGGAAGCACACCTATAGAATACTGAGCTCCTTCTAGGGGCCGGGCATTGGGAGAAGTGGTAAGGACACAGCAAGGAAAGGACAGAGGTGTGCCTTACATTCTTATAACCACTGTGTAATCCTTATTAGTTAATTAGTAGAACCTGATTTTATTCATGACTGAGATCCATAAGTGACCTAAAGTTGGACTCACCTAATTTTATCTAGTGATTATTGATTTATTTATAAGCGCAGTCTTCTAATTTTCCAGGAAATTGTAAACAAATCATTAACCCTGATTTCCCAAGAATTGTCCCCTCTTTGGGGTGAATGAAACACACAAGATTTACTCTGAGAGCTGAGTGCTTCCCAGTCCTTTTCATCTCGTGACACGATAGAAAACTATGTCAGTGTGTCAC